>JAAEAF010004176.1:0-137143 GCA_011037195.1 Triatoma infestans
CATCAGACCAATCGTATTCTTGCCTGTTATCTTCTTCGGCCATTGTTTTTAATTAGCCTTAAAAAAAGAACGCGGAATTAAATGTAAACATAACCCCCTCGAACAAACTAGCGCGCACAACGAATGGACAAATTAACTACGAACACATCCCGAACTTTGGCGAATCAGCGGTTCGTGCTGATGCGCAGCCTTTGATATTCGTCAATTTACCGCTCTTTAGAGCGAATTAATGTTCACACAGGAATCATGTTGTTTACGAATCGATTTTTAACAAACAAGTCCCTACACACTATTCGTGAACTACCCACGATTCACGCATCACGAATCGCGAATACATGCACAGTCTGTAGCCACCTTAAGGTACTATCTTCGCATGTGACACGAAAGATTTTCGGGTCTAACAATCGGAAGTGTCTTACTTTACTGAATGGGCTTTACTGGTACAGTGTATGGTTCAACTTGTATGTAATATTAATATATACATTAAGAATCATTGCTAGAATTCCCCATAACAAACCGATATAACGATATACTTGGGGATTGCTAAAACTGTATTAAACTAAGATTATACAGTTAAGTTCTGTATTATACAAGAATATTTTGTAGTTGAAGTAATATTCATCTGTTAAGGAAGATAATATGGTCCTTGCTATTAGCAAAATAACAGATGGCCTCCAAGGCAGGTAGAAAGAATACCAGACCGTTTTTCCCCACCACTACACAACAATCGCCGGAAGGATTCCCTAAATTCTTACAGCATCTGTGTCAATAAAAAATCTCTGATGTTCAACCCTCACATCACTTTCCCTTACTCTGATAATGCAGTCATACATTCAGATTGACAAATTTGTCTTTAAATTTTAACATTTACTCCAAGCAGGTAATAGAAATGTGATTACAATGTAGCTCAGAAAAAAGAGCCAATAACATTCGTGTGAAACACTCACACAACTTCTCAATATTATAATTGACAAATTTTATAATTTGTGTACCAAATTTAATGAAATTCGTCGAAAACTGAAAAAAACTATTCAGTAAAAGCGTACTTCCGGTTTACTAATTTTTCTTGAAACTCAGAATTTTAGCCATCTATTTATTTTCTAATTAATTTTCGTTCAATGATAGAACTGTATAATCCAAACTATGATAGCCTTTAGAGGATAAACACAACCCCCACCCCCACCCTAAATGCCCTAAATGAATTTCCCAGAGCAATGTTTTTTAAATAAGTTGGAGATATTTGTAGGTTTTAGTTTATATACAAAGTTTCAGAAAATCGTCGAGCCATTTTTGAAACAAATTGCGGAAAAAAAGTGACAACAAAAAAAAAAAACTCATTTGTAAAGTGGTAAAGTAAAAGCACTTCCGGTTATCCGATTTTTTCAAACTTCGGAATTTCAACAACATATTCAATTCTAATTAATATTATTTAGTTGATAGAATTGTCTAATAAACTGAAATAGCACTTTAGATGAAAACCTAACCCCACCTCTCCCCTATTACTGCGCTTAAATGAATTTTTCCAGAGAAATGTTTCAAATAAAAGTTGTAGATCTTTGTATGTGTAGTTGATATACCAAGTTTGAAGAAAATCGTCGGAGCTATTTTAAAGAAAAACGCAATAAAGTAAAAAAAAACAACTAGTAAAGTGGTACTTCGGTAGGAAATTTTGACAGATAAGTACTGTCAGATCCCCCAGTGATCCAAAAACGGGAATATCAAGTTTCAACTTTCGTTTTTGAGCTATGCTGTTCACATACACACACACACACACACACCGACCATTTGCTAAAAGCCACTTTTGCGACTCAGGAGACCTCAAAACGGATATTTCCGGTGAAAACTCTATATCAAAAATTTGACGCGTTTACAAAAAAAAAAAGCCCAAACCCTCCAAAAAAATAAATTTTCCCGGGGAGTGGGGGGAGGAATGTTTCAAAATGCCATAAAATTACCTTAATCTCCTTTTTTACCATTTCCATAGTATGAAGCTGGAGGCTGACGGTGTCTTTTAAGGCACTGCCAATTCTGCAGCAAGTGTACCGACTATAGAATTATCACCAAAAATGAAAAGTCTCAAGAAGTTGAAACTTTGTATTCCATTTAATTGATACTACTAGCGCATGTGTCATTGAAAGTTTCGGACAAAATCCATCAACCGGAAGTGCAACTTTACCTGAATAGTTGTTTTTTTTCATTTTTTCGGGATTTTCTTGAAAATGGCTCAAAAATACCGACCGTCAGTAGTATCTTTTCACCTTACACGGTCAATATTATTGTCAATACGCTAAGGTATTGTCAATATTATTGACCGTGTAGGGGCCGCTTTTAGGATAATGGCATTTATCAATATCAATATTCTTTATTTCTTTTTAAGGCGCTTCAATATCTCTGGTCATTGGCGCCCAGAGCCTTCTCAGTGCACTGCCGGCTTCCGGACAGCGTTCTCTCATTATAGAGAATACTGCCCCTCACCGAACAGTGAGCTGTACAGGCTCCTAGGAAGAAAAAAATCTAGGGTTGCACAGCTGGACCTCGAACGAGTCCCTTCGCGTGGGAGTCAGTACGCTAACCACCTAGCTATACTATAGATTTGTGTTTAAACCTTTTTATAATTACTAATTATCTAACATATAAAACATGCTTATCACTTTTATTTTGAAGCATTTTTAGGGAGGATATTGATACATCATGGGGGGCGGGAGTTTTGGGAGAACAGTAGCGTGTACCTTCTAAATTACCACTTCAGTAGATTTAGATTGTTGTAGGTGATTATCGCATTGCGTCCTGAAAGATCTATTGTGCCCCCCCGAAGCCTTCTCAGTGCACTGCCGGCCTCCAAGCACTGTTCTCTAGCTACAGACAACTCTGCTCATCACCGTACTCTGCTCAGTTGTAGAGGCTCCTAGGAATAGAAAAACTAAGGGCAGCATAGCTGGATTGGAACCCGGGACCTCCACATTGCTAGTCCAGCGTGCTACCACTGAGCTAATCCCTTCCTTAGTATTTTCAGTATAATATATGATTTTTACCACTTACATACAAAAACAAAAAAACAAACCCACATAAAAAAGCATTAGAATTCGAAATGTATAGAAAATTTGGTTAACCAAAAGTGCAATTTTATAGAATAGGTTTTTGGGGGTTGGGGGGGAGGCATTTTTTTGGTATACGTTTATAACGATTTTCATTAATGTTGGGCATACTAACTGCACAGATATAAAACCTATCACCTGATTCTGGGCAATCTAAGATTGCCTTAGATGTGAATTTGTTGTATATAATGTAAATTAAAGTCATGTGAGTGTTTCATGCCAAATTTTTTTTTTTTTTCAAAAAACAGATTACATTTTTACTTTCTGTGTTTCTCCTAGTAAGAGGATGTATTGTAATCCTATCAAAATTTTGAATTTCGAGTTTTCACTGGAAATATCCATTTTGAGGGGTCCCCTGTGTCCAAAAAAAGTGGTTTTTAGCAAATGGATGTATGTATGTGCACAGCATAGCTCAAAAACGAAAAACCGTAGAAAGTTGAAACTTGATATCCTGTTTAGGGATCACCATGGGATTTGACAGACTATACGTTATTTCTCCAAATTCCTCTACCGGAAGTACCACTTTACTAGTTGTTTTTTTTTTACTATTTTGCGATTTTCTCAAAAATGGCTCCGACGATTTTCTTTAAACTTGGTATATCAACTACACATACAAAGAGCTACAACTTTTATTTGAAACATTTCTCCGGGAAAATTCATTGAAGGGCACTTTTGGGGGAGGGGTGGGTTAGGTTTCCATCTAAAGTGCTATTTCAGTTGATTAGACAATTCTGTCATCTAAATAATGTTAATTAGAATTAAATATGTTGTTGAAATTCCGAGTTTGAAAAAAATCGGATAACCGGAAGTGCGTTTACTTACCACTTTACTAAATGATTTATTCACTTTTTCGCAATTTTCTCAAAAATGGCTCCGACGATTTTTTTGAACTTCGCATAAAACTAAACATGCAAAGATCTACAACTTGTATCAAACACCTTATCTGGGAAAATCTTTAAGGGCACTTTTAGGGGAGGGGTTGGGGTTAGATTTTCATCAAAGTGCTATCTAGTTGTTTTTACAATGCTATCATCCAAACAAAATTAATTAGAAATAAATAGATGGCTAAAATTCCAAGTTTTAAGAAAAGTAGTAACCTGGAAGTGCGCTTTTACTGAACAGTTTTTTCAGTTTTCGACGAATTTCATTAAATTTGGTAGACAAACTATAAAATTTGTCAATAACTGGAGTAAGAGAAAATTGTGTGAGTGTTTCACACCAGATTTTTTTTGTTCTAATTTTTTCCTTGCCCTTCAATGGAATTTTAGCCTGTTGTATGTTTAGGAGGGAACATATGTTTTCAGAAGTGCAGATGTGTGGTCCAACAACATATGTTTTGGTTAAACCCTGCCTCTCGTTCTGTGTTCGGTCTTCTATCTATCTTATAATCTTAAATCAAATAAATTCACTTTTACCAACGTTTTCAAAGAAACATCTCGTTTTTTGATAAACCAAGAAAACTCTTTAGAAAATTCGATGTACCATTTTGAATTATCACCTGAGGTTATAATAACCTAGAAGATTTCGAACGAAATGTCACATTACTGAATTTTTTTTTACTGTTTTCGAAGTGTTTCATGAAAACAAATCCCAAACAGTTTTTACTAAACTTTATAAGACTCTTTAACTACTCATTAGAAGGCCTATCACTTTTATCTATTACATTTTCTCCAGAAAAATTGATTTTACTATGTTTTGGGGAGGAGGCAGGGAAGCTGCATTTCTAAATAGTCCACTATTAATATTATTATTTATCTCTGGGGAGGGATCAAACCCTACGCTATCCAAAGACCCACTAAGCCCCCATATAGCTACCCCATAAAAAACAACGACAAACCGGGTCTAAAATAAGTGTAATAGCACCCATCCACAGCAAAGAGAATGCAACCACAGCAGAGAGAAGAGAGGCCCTCTCTGGTTAACAGAGACTACTCTCTGACTTAGGCAGGCTAGAGTGGGAGAACCTGTGTATATAAGCCAGTGGGAATCTATCTAAAGGGATCTATCATATACAACCATACAACTGTAAACCAGTCATCGCATCGTGTCATATCTTTACTCACACCATTCATTCTATCATTTTCATTATAAAGTCCAGTGCAGTTAGTGTAAACTTAGCTACATTATATTAGTGTCTGCATATCTCGTTCATTTAATCAAACCTAATTTCTCTCCTCAACAACCCTATTATATAAGTATCCAGAACCGGGTCTAATCCATCTAAGGAATCACCGCAGTCTGAACAAATCGGGACAATAACCTTAAAGGGGAATAGCCTAAGCTCTTCCATAGACATCCTGTTCCGACCAAAGTTCCTGAAAGCTAATTACTTCATGACTCAGGCAGTCTGTCATAAGATTGGTGGATGTTGCCTCCACTGTCTCACAGAATCTACAAAATGGATCCGGCATGAGCCCCATTACGTAGAGATGCCTCCTTAAACCACAATGCCGTCCAGTAAGGGATCCAACCAGATGTCTGAGAGAGTTCCGTGAAAGACACAGCAACGTCTTCCTAATAGCCCGGTCCGGACCCCTGTCGACAACCAACTGAGCTCATCCATACCAAAAAAACACACCAACAGCAAGCTCGGGACCAATGAAAGGGAGAGAGGCTCCCAATTTAGCAAACCTATCCACCTCCTCATTCCCCAAAAAATTCCCACGTGACCTGTTACCCAGACTAGAAGCACATCCTTCAGAGAAGAAAGCTCTTCCAGTTATTTAGAACATTCTAACACCAACCTGGAAGTGAAGACACATGAACTCAGCAACTTCAGCGCAGCATGTCCTGTCCTAGCAAGTACAAACACCTTTTAAGTTATTGTTACATACCCACTCATCCAAGATACAAGAAAGAATCGCATAAACCTCAGTTTGGGAAGGTTGTGATCCATTCACCAAGAGATACTGCCATATGATCTCCCCAGTCTTGGAAATGTTCTAAAGATTTTCTTTTTATCTTGGTATACTATCCACACACACACCACACACACACCACAAATATATATATATATAATATATATAAATTACCTTCACTTTTATTTCTAATATTTGTTGGTGTGAGAGAAAAAACCTTTCGAGTCTTTCATACCAGATTATTTTTATAATGCTACTTATCTGTAAAGTAATTTAAGATATAAACATAAATCTCTAAAGCGTGCGCTCTCTACCGGCGTTAATTTGACTAAATTGTTGACTTCCTTACAAATGACACTAGTCGCTAGGTTAAATGCGTTACTAAACACATGTTCCTTTAAAATTCTATTTATAATATATTTTATACATTATCCATTTTTAAAAAAAAAACAAAAAAAAAACAAAATTAAGATGTAAGATATTAAAAAACTGACATGAAACACTCACACGAATATTTGCAGCGCCCTCGGTGACAGCTAATTAATATTTTAGTGACAGTTTAGATTTTTAACCTAACTTCTGATAGATTCCGTTAGAACCTTTCGTCGCAAAATCCAGAAAAATGTTTCAAATAATAGTGATAGGTATTTATATAATGTAGATAGTATACGAAGTTTCAAAAAAAATTGTTTCAACCGTTTTCCATGAAAAATCACGTAAAACTAAAAAGTAAAGTCGCACTTGTTTTTTGCCACAAAATTTTTTTTTCTAATCCAATGAGGTGGATAGTATGTTGATGTATGTAGATTGGTGTAGGGGATTATTGCACTGCGACCTGAAAGATTTATTGTGCCCCCCCCGGAGCCTTCCCCAATGCGCAGCCGACCTCCAAGCAGCGTTCTCTACCTACTGACAGCACTGCCCATCACCGGACCTTCTTCCCGTATACTCCTTTTCCTCCTGGTACTTCGGGGGATCTTTCTAAACCGTACCTACCCGTTCGGGTTTCTACCGGTCCCCCGTTGCAAGCAACGGGATCGTTTAACAAGAAGGGGCTGTCACCATCATGGAAGGACTTTTAGTGCAATGCCCGACCATAGCAGAAGTGCCCGCTTGACCCATTTGAGGGCAGGTTGAGATACGCTCAACCAGCGCGCAGAATGATCCCACAACGTGGTCACACTCTACTACCAGAAGCTAGAGAAGGCACTCTCTAGCAGGCTCTGGTGAACTTTCCGCCCGAACCTCAGTCATTGGAATTATTGGTTAAACCACGGCCACTAAGAATCCGCCCTCAATCGAAAGCAATTGGCTCGGAAAGTAGCTTGCGCCTATAGTTCAGTATTTCAACTCTAACGAGCTACCGTGACTAATTGCACGCCGGATGGATCTAATGTCCATCTACTGATTCCTGTCCATTGCCTCAAGCACAGGGGTTTCAGTAACCCAGGTAACTTGCAGGCAACCCTGCAAGGGGAACGGATCAGGATGGGTTGGGGGAGGGAATCCCCAACCTGGAGAGCCAGTGGCTGATTGCACCCCGCAGGGTGGGCGATGGCTTCGGCAGAAGCCTACGCCAAAATGTCTCTAGATGTTGAATTAAGAGTGACACAACTAGATTTTACATTCCACACAAAGCCTCATACATATCTTATTCATGCATATCCCATCACCGGGCAGTGAGTTGTAGAGGCTCCTAGGAAGAAAAAGTCTAAAGGGCAGCATGCTGGATTCGAACCCGGTACCTCCGCGTTGCTAGTCCAGCGCCCTGCCACTGAGCGAATCCCTTCTCTCTTGGCTTTCGCCAGTTAACTAGGGATTCTCCAAGTAACTGCATGCAACAGATACCCCTTGCGGGCTAAGAACTCAGGAAGGAGGACGAGGAGGTAAAGAGGTCTCAACACTGGGAACTTCCTCCCCGGACTGAGTCAAGCCAAGATCTGCCTGGGAAATTATATCCAACAGAGATCAGAGGCTTGCATCGGCTTTAGTAAGAACAAACTAGGCTTCATACGGGGTTTCTTCACGGAGCATTATCGACTCAATATCGAGGACATGTGGTGAAGCCGGGTATCAAGAGTAACAGCACATGCAGGTTCTGTGGGGAGATGGAGGAAACTCCATTATATCCTCTAATAGACTGCGAGGCTGCCACTCAGAGAAGATTTAAGAACCTGGGTAGTTACCAGGAGGAGGAGGAGGAGGAATATATCCTCCCTAGAGCCTGCCAGGTTATTAGGATTCCTTAGTTCCCGCCTAGGACATCTCTTTGGGATGCCGTGGGCAGCCTAAGACACCCCAAGGGGCATAGCACAATAGATCGTGAATGTCGCAGTGTAATTCCCATTGATGGATTTTGCCCGAAACCTTCGTCTCAGATGTGTTGGTAGTACCTAAACGGAATTCCAAGTTTGAGCTTCCTGCAAATTTACGTTTTCTTTTTTTTTGAGATATTTTGTTCACACACACATCATTAACACAATAATAAATATTTTCTAGAGGGAACGCAATAGCTAAGTGGTTAGCATACTGGACTCCTACGCGGAGGACACGGGTTCCAGTCCAGCTGTGCTACCCTTAGATATTTTCTTCCTATGAGCCTCTATAGCTCACTGTTCGGTGTTGGTCAGTGTTGTCTGTAACGAGAGAACACTGTCCAGAGGCCGGAAGTGAACTGAGAAGGCTCCGGGCGCCAATGACCATAGAATTGACGTGCCTTAAATTTAAAAAATATCGACTGAAAATCCAAACTTACTAGCCATATATGTTAAAGCTGCCGTTAAAACCAGCGATAATATTATACAGATGATTGCCGCACATTTCCAAGAACATCTTGATGTTAAACTTTTCTGGAATTGCAGTCTGGTTGGTGGAAAATGATGATTTGAATTTGGCCGTCTCATACTGTTGCGCAGCTGTAGTCCTGGAGGTACCGGCCCGCCAAATCCCAAGGAACATCTGTTTTTTCCAAACAAACAAACAAAATGTTAATCAATAAAAATAATTAATTAAATGCTGATTACTACCATTCATCGCGAGATGCTTTTGAAAGTTCCTGTTATAGGTTTACCTTCTGACAGAATGTTAAAGACTTTTGTTTTCGAGCATTCTTACAGAGTTAGGTTACCTTCTAGGGAAGATTGGTCAAGATAGGGTCCGTCTGGTGTAATACCTGATAATTACCTCCGGTGTTACACGGACTTCCAGAATGGATGCTAAGACTGGAGCTGCGGACTATTTTGAGACCGGAGATCATTTGGCAGTATCTCTTGGTGAGCCACAGTCTTCCAGACTGAGGTTTATGCTATTCTTTGTTATTTTGGATGAGAGGGTATGTAACACTAACTTAAAAGGTGTTTGTATCTGCTCGGACAGCTAAGCTGCGCTGAAGGCGCTGAGTTCATGTGTCTTCACTTCCAGGTTGGTGTTAGAATGTTCTAAAAGAGTGGAAGAGCTTCCTTCTCTGAAGGATGTGCTTCCAATCTGGGTACCAGGTCACATGGGAATTTTTGGGAATGAAGAGGTGGACAGGTTTGCCAAATTAGGCGCCTCTCTCCCTTTCAATGGTCCCGAGCCTGCCGAGGCTTCCAGACATGGACAACTTCACAGCATTCATCTTTACGGATGAGCACAGTTGGCTGTCGGCAGTCCAAAATACTCATCGGGGGTCCGGACAAGGCCATTAATGAGACGTTGCTGTGTTCTTGACTGTAAAGTGTGGAGTGTGATGTAGTTCAAGTGTATTGTGACTGTCCTGATGAAGTGCATGGAATACAGAGCTGTGGGGTAACCCATGGGGTCGCTATTTCCCAAGTAATTGCATGCAACAGATACCCTTTGCGGGCGAGGTGGGTAGTAAGTACCTAGTAAGTGGAAGTATTATAATCGTGTGAAATTTTCAGTACCAAGGTTTACCGGGAAATATACCTTCTAAAGTCCCATGAGTCCAAAAAAAAAGTGGTTTTTAGCCCACTTTTGAACAGCATAGCTCAAACACGAAAAATCGTAGAAACTTAAAACTTAATATCCTGTTTAGGTATCACCATGGAATTCGGACAATACGTTGTTATCTGTCAAAATTTCTCAACCGGAAGTACCACTTTACTAACTTTTTTTTTTTTTTTTCCAATTTTCTCAAAAATTGCTCCAACAATTTTCTTTAAACTAACTACACATATTAGAGAGCTACAACTTTTATTTGATACATTTCTGCAGAAAAATATATTTAAGGACACTTTTGGGGGTGAGCAGGGGTTAGATTTTTTCCTTTAAAGTGCTATTTCAGTTTATTACAAAATTCTATCATCTAAATAGTGTTAATTAGAATTAAAATATTTTTAAATTCCATGTTTGAAGAAAATCAGATGACCGGAAGTGCGTTTCTGTGGAAAAACGTGTTTTTTTTCAGATTTCTGCTATTTTTCTCTAAAACCAATTGTGGTCTAACTTTCCACGCTATTCCCCATAATGTTTCCAAATGATATTGTTTTATGTTTTGACAATATACTGTATATATCTGTGTTAGCCATTTTTTCAATGCCCTCACAGACAATGGGGATGAGTTATTTCGGATTTTGTTAGCAATAAAGTAGTAATTGTATCGCCGATTTAAAGGCCGCGCCTCAATCACAATTTATTACTAACCAGTCACAATTTTGAAAACTGGAAACTGGTGTAAGAGAATGTTGTGTGACTGTTTCATACCAGCTATAAATAATTAACCAATCAAATAATTTAGAATTTTGACACATTCACTTCTACATTCTGATTGGTTAATTATTTTTGAGCTAATTATTTCTATGAAAAACCAAGATTAGAATTTTTTTAAAATAATTTTCCCTGTGTAGTTATTTTACATTATCAAATTGTGCAATAACAATTTCTATTTATGAAAAAAATGCAATATATAAAGTTATTTCTAACGTAATAATTAATGTTATATATAATTAAAGTGAGCTATACAAACAAAAAACTCAGAATTTTTATTTGATTGTTGAAAAAGAAAGCAAAAGAAAATTCGACGGAAATGCAAGATCCAACGCAATTTTTATTTTGCCGATTTTATTCAGAGACTTTTTGGATAAGCATAGTTTTGGATTGTCACATAGTTGCTGAATTAATGTCATGTATGCACTCCAACAATCTCCCGCCCCTCCAACGAAGCCACTCGGTGCATCAAAACCGAAATCTCCACCACACTAACACACACATCAAAGTTAAATGCAAACTATCACTATATACCATCATGTTCATTATATTGCAAATGATGCATCTATTAAGTTCAATTAAATGGCACTAATATTGAAACCGTCAGGCAATCCATTGATATTGTATGCATCAAATCACCCTTTAATAATGCAATTTAACTGCAATAAGTTGTGTGTTTGTCTGTATATATGTTTAACGCGCATAAGTACCCTTGTTCATTAGAGCAGCAAGGTGAAGCTCCCAATATTTTAAGCCCATATCTTGGTTAATATTAACTCTACGATAAAACTGTATAGAACTAAAATTGTAGAGAATCAAATTTACTACAATTAATGTCTTGTAGTATATTTAGATAGGACAACTCCTTAAGGAGATATTGCTGAAATACCAGTTAGGTGTAGTGTAAAGCTCCCAATAATTTAGCTCATATCTTGAATAATATTAGCTCTATGATAAAACTGTATAAAACTAAAATTGTAGAGAATCAAATTTACTACAATTTATGTTATGTGGTATTTTTAGATAGGACTACTCCTTAAGGAGATATTGCTGAAATACCAGTTAGGTGTAGTGTAAAGCTCCCAATAATTTAGCTCATATCTTGAATAATATTAGCTCTATGATAAAACTGTATAAAACTAAAATTGTAGAGAATCAAATTTACTACAATTTATGTTATGTGGTATTTTTAGATAGGACTACTCCTTAAGGAGATATTGCTGAAATACCAGTTAGGTGTAGTGTAAAGCTCCCAATAATTTAGCTCATATCTTGAATAATATTAGCTCTATGATAAAACTGTATAAAACTAAAATTGTAGGGAATCAAATTTACTACAATTTATGTTATGTGGTATTTTTAGATAGGAATAATCCTTAAGGAGATATTGCTGAAATACCAGTTAGACAGAAGGTGATGCTCCCAATATTTTAGCTCATATCTTGGTCTATGATAAAACTGTATAGAACTAAAATTATAGTCGATTGAATTTACTACATTGTTTGACAATTTCTATTGTAATACCTCACATTTCAGTACAATATACGGTTGTAAAAGTTAACGTTTAAATAATGATTCCTTTAAACTTCCTGTGTATCTTAGTCGAATATAATATCATCATCTGTAGTTTTATAACAACACTGCTAATAATAATAATAATAAAAAAAATATCTGTAGTGTCGTCCGTGGACGCTTAGTGGTCTTTGCCAAGTTCACGCACAATCTATGATGTCTGTGTATTTTAATGAATGACACTTCCCCTTCTCCCAAAAAACTGTTGCCATTCCATTTGATGGCGTCATATTGGCTGGCACATATGCAAACACCCAGACACCAGCTGCATTGTATAATATATTAAATTTTTATAAATAAACCACAACATTAATAAATACTCTGTGTTTTATATATATATATTTACTTACCATTGACGTAAAAACTTCTATTTACATTCGTTACTACGTGCCAGATTCATTTATATACCACTTGTAGTGCAATTCCCAAACCGAGAGGGCTCATTAAGTGAATATATTTTTTTAAATTTTAGCTCATATCTTGGCTAATATTAATTCTACGACAAAACTCCATATAACTCAAATTATAGAAAATTTAATTTTCTGCAATTTATGTTATATGATATTTTTAGAGAGGACTACACCATGAGGAAATATTGCTGAAATATCAGCTAGGTGAGAGGTGAAGCTTCTAATATTTTAGCTCATATCTTAATTAATATTGACTCTATGATGAAACTTTATAGACCAAAATTTTAGAGAATTAAATTCCCTACAATTTATGTTCTGTGGTATTTTTAGATAGGACTAGTCCTTAAGGAGATATTGCTGGAAATACTAGTTGGGTGGAAGGTGAAGCTCCCAATATTTTAGCTCATATCTTGGTTAATATTAACTCTATGATAAAACTGTATAGAACTAAAATTGTAGAGAATTAAATTCCCTACAATTTATGTTCTGTGGTATTTTTAGATAGGACTAGTCCTTAAGGAGATATTGCTGGAAATACTAGTTGGGTGGAAGGTGAAGCTCCCAGTATTTTAGCTCATATCTTGGTTAATATTAACTCTATGATAAAACTGTATAGAACTAAAATTATAGAGAATTAAATTTCCTACAATTTATGTTCAGTGATATTTTTAGATAGGACTACTCCTTAAGGAGATATTGCTGAAATACCAGCTAGGTGGAGGGTGAAGCTTCCAATATTTGCGCCTCTATCTTGCTTAATATGAACACTTCATTCAAGTCACACTTGTTTGTATTCGTTATCTCCAACTTGAGATGAATTTGGTCCTCATGATGTTCTGCCTAGTGGCAGTGGTTTTTGCCTACTGCCTACTGCCAGTGTGGTTTAGCTTTTCACACATTTCCCATAATGTTTCCAAATGATATTGTTTTACGTTTTGACAATATAACGAATGTTTCTGTGTTAGCCATTTTTCAATTCCCTCACAGACAGTGGGATGAGATATCTCGGATTTTGTTAGCAATAAAGTAGTAATTGTATCCGATTTAAAGGCCGCTCCTCAATCAGCGATTGCTTCTAACAGGAATATAGATAATCGGCTATCTGTAAAGCTGGCAAGGAGGTGATTATATGCAATTGGGTCCATCCTGGCATGGATTGGACCCGGGCCAACCCTAGACTGATTTACCACCTATCCCACAGTCCAACGTCAAGAGAATTGTTAAGGCCACTAGTAAAGAAAAGCTCCTTATTAGAAATGAGGAAATGTTGCGACGGCAAGCGCTGAGCTGTAGTTCTTAATCCAAATAAGCGTCTCCTTCCAGAAACCTTCCAAGAGCTGTAGCAAGTAGCCCTACTTTAGACCCATCAAAGGCCATCACTTTTTCCAACTCCATCTTCACCAGAATTGGCATAGCTATAACCCCCCCCCCCCCCCCCCACACTGTTAATATTCTGCATTGTGGTAACAACGAAAGGCTGTTCGCTATAAAATGGCAGAAACGCCTACCTTCATTAGCGTAGGGAAAAATGAAATAAATCATTTATCGCTATTATTTCAAATATTTTCCTGGAGAAAATTGATGTTTTATTTTTTGGCTTCTAGGGGGAACCGTTATCATTATTATTTGTCTCTGGGGTAGGATCAAACCCTACGCTATCCAAAGCCCCACTAGGCACATATAGCTACCTCAAGAAAAACAACAAACCGGCTCTAGAACAAACATCCAGACCCGGGTCTAGTCCATCTAGACCATCCATCGCAGTCCAAACAAATCGGACAATAACCTTAAGGGAAAATAGCCTAAGCGTTCCACAGACATCCTGCTCCGACCAAAGGTCCTGAACCTAATCTCCTCACAACCCAGGACCAATCTGTCCTAAGATAATGGGTGTTCCTCCTCGGTCTCACAAACTATACAAAGAGATCGGCAGAGCCCCATTACGTAGACGATGTCGCCTTAAACCACAATGTCCAGTAAGGGATCTAACCAGATGCCTGAGAGAGCTCCTTGAACGACACAGCTACGTCTCACTAATGTCCTTGTCCGGACCCCCGATATGCATTTTGGACTGCCGAAAACCAACTGAGTTCATCCATAAGGATGAATGCTGCGGAGCTGTCCATGATTGGTAGCCTGACAGACATGTGCCAGAAGACACGCCAACAGCAGGCTCGGAACCAATGAAAGGGAGAGAGGCGCCTAATGTGGCAAACCTATCCACCTCCTCATTCCCAAAAATTCCCACATCCTTCAGAGAATAAAAGCTCTTCCAGTCTTTTAGAACATTCTAACACCAATCTGGAAATGAAGACACATGAACTCAGCGCCTTCAGCGCAGCTTGGCTGTTCGAGCAGATACAAACACCATTTAAGTTAGTGTTACGCCACTGTCTCATCCAAGATACAACAAAGAATTGCATAAACCTTAGTCTGGAAGACTGTGGTCCATTCACCAAGATATACTGCCAAATGATCTCCGGTCTCAAAATAGACGGCAGTTCCAGACCTACCATCTATTCTGGAACCGTCCGTGTAACACCGGAAGTAATTATCAGGTATCACACCAGAAGGACCCAATCTTGACCCATCTTCCCTAGAAGGTAACCTAACTCTATAAGAATGCTCGAAAGCAAAGGGGGAACCGTATGGTAATGCTTTGCTCTAATGTTCTACTTCGTATTTATGGTAATTTATGGTTCAGCCACCTATATAATATCTAAGGTACGCGTTGCTCGAATATTAAATTTGAAGAACAGTCAGAAAGCCGTGTTATGAGTGTATTACACCAGATTTTTTTATTAGATATAAATTAATTAAATCGTAGATTATTCCACAGAAATAAATTGATTTCAAGCCTAGTTAATAATAGTGTTAAATTGTTCTAGGTATAATTTAAATTGAACACCGGTTTATTGTTTAAACTAATTTTGTATTTCAATTAGGGATTTAATTAAAATTATACAAGTTGAATAAATTTATCTTAATTAGATTATACGTTAATTCTGTAATGAAATGTCTCTGACTGCGTACATAATCCCCCCCCCTCCCATTAAATATATAATATAATTTTTTTGCAATTGACTTATCAAATTTTAATGTTAATCGATAAAATTATCGATAGGCTAATTTTATTAAACGTTAATCGATGCAATAAGAGGAATATGCTCTAACTTCCTTTTGACTAGATTTTATTATTTGGCCCTCATTTTTAAAGTCATTTAACTCGACATTTATTTGCAATAATTTATCTTTTAAAAATTTGTATACTAGATACACCACACACATCGTTAGCACGCCGCAGTTCCCACACCGTTTAGTTCCGGCCTTCGCTACCTAGGACGCTACTAACTGTAGCTTCCCACTTTTTATTCACGATCCTGGCTGAACACCGACTTTGCTCTCACGGGAATCGAACCCTGAATTCTCGCACGAAAGGTGAGTGCGCTAGCCACTAGACCAATGCGTGAGGACACACACATAAATATATATAGCCTTGTTAATATAGACCTATGTCAAAATTTGCGATATTGTGTTTTTGCCGGAATGATTCCGTTTTAAGGTCCGCTGAGTCCAAAAAAAATTCGTTTTCAGTAATTGATCTGTGTATGGGCACAACATATCTCAAAAAAGTTTGAAAAAAATCGCTGAATGTTCATACTTAATATTTCGTTTAAATATCAACCAGGAGCCGTGAAAATAAGATTTTTCGTAAAAAAATTCTTCAACCGGAAGTACCACTTATAGAATTTTTTTTTTTTCGATTTTCTCAAAAATGGCTCCAACGATTTTTTTTAAACTAAGCATGTGAACTACACATACAAAGTGCTACAACTTTTATTTGAAACATTTCTCCAGGAAAGTGCATTTAAGGGTACTTTTGTTGGAGGGGATGCGTTAGGTTGGCCTCTTGAAGTGCTATTTCAGTTTATTACACAATTCTATCATCTAAATATTAGTCAATTAGGAATTAAATATGTTGTTAAAATTACGAGTTTGAAGAAAATCAAATGACCGGAAGTGCGTTTTTTACTGAAAATTATCTTTTAAATGTTCTGCTATTTACTCTAAAACGCTCGAAACGATTTTTTTTAAACTAAGTATTGTGAACTACACATATAATAGAGCTACAACTTTTATTTGTGACAATTTTCTGGTATAACGTCATTTAAGGAGGCTTTTGGGGAAGAGGAGTAGGGCCATCCAAAGAAAATTAATTAGAAATAAATTGATTGCCAAAATTCAAAGTTTCAAGAAAATTAGTGCCGTTTGTACTGTACAGTTTTTTACTTAGTCTTACACCTAGTAAAGGAGAGGAAGTATTGTAATCGTGTCAAATTTTTGATATCGAAGTTTCACCGGAAATAACCGTTATGAGGTACACTGAGTCCAAACAAAAGTGGTTTTTAGAAAATGATTTGTGTGTGTGTGTGTGTGTGTGTGTGTGAACAGCATAGCTCAAAAAGCGAAAAACGTAGCCAGTTGAAGACTTGATATACCCGTTTAGGTATCACCATGGGATCCCGGACAATAAATTATCTGTCGAAATCCTTCAACCGGAAGTATACCACTTTACTGAATTTTTTTTTTTACTTTTTTGCCATTTTCTCGAAATTGGCTCCGACGATTTTCTTGAAGCTTAGTATATCAACTACATATTCCATGAGCTACAACTTTTATTTGAAATATTTCTCCGGGGAAAAATTCATTTAAGGGCACCGGAAATACGTTTTGTACTGAATAGTTTTATTTTGTTTTGGCACCGGACGAATTTCATTAAATTTCCGTATACTAACTAAAAATTTTAGACGCGTTGGCGTTGGCATCGTTATATCTCTTGGTAGCAACCCAATGGTCTTTTTGGCTGAAATTTTCGCCATTCTAAGTTGCGCCCAAGTATCTTAGGGATAAGTGCGTAACGGGCAGAAGAATTATGATCTTCTCTGACAGTCAGGCCGCACTAAAGAAAGGGCTTTAGGGGCGAACTGCGTCAGGTTGAGGATTGTTGAGGAATGCTATTAATAGCTGGAATCTCTGGCAAACCACAACAGCTTTCGGCTGGGTTGGGTGCCGGGACATAAAGGCATTCAAGGCAACGAAGAGTCCTGACAGACTGCGCGAAGGAGGGCGCCTCATGAACGCCTGTTGTTACGGAGCCTTTCTGCAGCAACTCGTACAGAACTCGAACGCAAACATACGATATATTGGAAAAATATTGAAGCGGCTGAGGTACTCTTAATATTTTCCTTAGAGGGCGACCCCTCAAAGACTCGCACAAACTATATCCTCGGGCAGAATGAAAATGGAGCTAAGGAGACTTACTGCCCGTAGTTATAGGGCCATTGCGTATTACGGAAACATATATGCATAGGGGGGAAACTCTCTCACTGAGGACCTACTTTTGCAGGAAATGTGAGTCACAAAAGGATGATACACCGTTTCATCTTCTTGGAGAGTGCGTGCATTTATGCTCGCAGATGATTCCTGTATAATTTGGTGTCCACAAGTTATGGAACCAAACGCAGGATCAGAAATTTCACTCGCCTCAGCTCTGGCGATTTTTTAAATGATACAGGGCTGATGTAAGGCGTTTATATGGGATGCACAATTGGCCCAGTTGAGGTCTTAAGTTGCTGAACCTCCTAGCAGGTTCGAACTCAAATTTTGTGAACTGCAGTTAGAGAAAGTCGTATGAGTGTTTCACACCAGATTTTTTTTTAACTAGCATTCTGTTTTAGATCCTAGGGGAAAATAATATAATATAATTAGGAACGGATGTATAGAATGTGATAAGTAAGGAACTACTACTACTGATGGGAGACTACATTATATCTATTTACCGGAACTTACAGCCTTCTCTAGCCACCAGATCAACAGGAAATTGTCAGTAATATGACATTTCACATGATATCTACGGGGGAAACAAAGTACATAAATTTATCGCATATATATTATCAAAAACACCCACTTATATATCTCTAGGAATGTTCTATTCCATCCTACACGCTAATGCTTATAAAATATGGAATTTATAATAAATTAAATATTGCATATATTATCGCTTATCTTTTTCTTTTACGATATATATTGCTATCTTATGAAATATTTGAAACTTTGGTATTCACTGGGAAATACATATTTCGAAATACTTGAAGTAGGGGTGTGTGTAGTCGATATATACCAAGTTTAAAAAAAAAAATCGGAGCCATTTTTGAGAAAATCGTAAAAAAAAAAAAAAAGAAAATACGAAAAAAAAACATTCAGTAGAGTGGGCACTTCCGGTTGGACGATTTTTTACAAAAAACTTATTCCCAAGTGTCCTGGGTAACACTTTAACGTAATTAATTTCATTTTTGTGATAATGCTGTTTCCCATACACAAACAGACAGACGTACAGATCAAATTGCTACAATTCACTTTTTTACTTTCTCTTACTCCCCTAGTAAGAGGAAGTATTGTAATCGTGTCAAATTTTCGATATTGTGTTTTCACCGGAAACATCCGTTTTGAGGACCCCTGAGTGCAAAAAAATTGTTTTTAGCAAATGGTCTGTGTGTGCATGTGTGTGTGAACAGCATAGCTCAAAAACGAAAAATCGTAGAAAGTTCAAACTTAATATTCCATTTAGGTATCACCATTGGGATCTGACAGTACGTTATCTGTCAAAATTCCACAACCGGAAGTACCACTTTACTAATTTTTTTTTTTACTTCTTTGCGATTTACTCAAAAATGGTTCCAACGATTTTTTTCAAACTTGACACATCAACTACACATACAAAGAGCTACAACTTTTATTTGAAACATTTCTCTGGGAAAATTCATTTAAGGGCACTTCTGGAGGAGGGATGGGGTTAGGTTTTTATCTAAAGTGCTATTTCAGTTTATTGGACAATTCGCTCATCTAAATAATGTTAATTAGAATTAAATATATTGTTGCAATTCCGAGTTTGAAATAAATCGCATAACCGGAAGTGCGTTTTACTTTACCACTTTAATAAATGGTTTTTGCCACTTTTTCGCGATTTTTTCAAAAATGGCTCCGATGATTTTTTTGAAACTTATTATATAAACTACGCATACAAAGATCTACAACTTTTATTTAAAACATTTCTCTAGAAACATTCATTTAAAGGCACCTTTTTAGGGAAGGGGTGGGGTTAATGTTTTTCTTGAAAATGCTATCATAGTTGATTATACAATTCTATCATCCAAATAAAATTAATTAGAAATAAATAGATGGCCGAAATTCCAAGTTTCACGAAAATTAGTAAACCGGAAGTACGCTTTTACTGAACAGTTTTTTCAGTTTTCGACGAATTTCATTAAATTTGTTACACTAAATTATAACATTAGTCAATTATGATTTTAAGATCTAGAGTAAGAGAAAGTTGTGTGAGTTACTTCCTAGTAAGAGGAAGTATTGTAATCGTGTCAATTTTTCGATATTGCGTTTTCACCGGAAATATCCGTTTTGAGGTCCCCTGAGTCCAAAAAAATGGTTTTTAGCGAATGGTCTGTGTATGTCGTGTTTTTTTCCCTGACGAGAGTAACCCTAACGCCAGGGAGTTTATTTTAATACTTGCTCCATAAAGTATATTACATGTATATCTAGAACTTATTATTGTCAATATATAAAACATTGTATTTGTTGTTTAAATTCTATTGGAGGAAAATAACATAATAACATTTCTATAATAAAATTACATCAAACTGTTAACTGTGATAAGGTAGTAGTGAAACTTTCAAAAGATAAAATAATATTGTAATTCAGAATCATAATTACAATAATTGAAAAACCAATATTTTTTTAGAAATTTTATAAACTGAGCACATAATTGTTTTTGTACCAGCAAACCAAAATCTGTAACTGGCCAAGATATCCGACAAAAACTGCACCATATTTCCGCTCTTTGTGGTTCAAATAGAGGACATTGTAGGATGATGTGGCGCCAAGTTTGAGGTGACTTATTATCGCAATGGCATGAGGGGTCAGCCATTATTTTAAATCTATGCAAGTAGTCTCGTTCTTTCCATGGCCACGCAGAGCCTGAGTAGTGTAGAAGTCTAGGTTATGAAGTGGACTTGTCCTTCGCCTAATTATATTTGGGAAAACTCCTTGGTATAATGCTCTTTCTCTGTATTAGCCCACTCTCTTTGCCATCTAGCATTACTCTCTTCAGCCAAAATAGGCTTCACATATGATCGAGGCACTTTGTTGTACGATTCTCCAAGAATGAATTGTGTGTTTTGTTTTTTTGCAATTATCAGCATGCTCCATGTTTAATATTACATGCTAAAGCTTACAAATTACTATTTTTAAAATGCTATGAATTATATACAGCAAAAATTTAATACTTTTAGCAGATGACTTTATGTAACTTTATAACAATTTAACGAAATCAATTGTATTCACATAATTGAGAAATATATGACACAGATTAGTATTCAGTAGTTCTGATTTTGGAGGGGGCCAGTTAACACTTCTCAATACAACTTTTTGCATAAAAGAAGCCCTTTCTTTCTCAAACAAAGCACATTCAAAAAGTATATGATGCCAACTTTGACAGGTAGAGAAATCACATACGCATGATGAGTCCGAGATTAAGTTAAAGCGATGGAGGTACTGATTGTTTCTGCCATGTCCTGGGTCAGTTTATAATGCAGGGTAAACTTAGCTTTTCGTCTGTGTTCAACTGTTGGAAAAAACTCTTTAGTTAATATGCCCCTTTCAGTAGCCGACCATAATTGCTCCCAAGCAACCAAGCTTTCTTCTTGTAACATCAAACCTACATATGACTTGGGTAGGGTCTTGAGATCTATTTGGATACTGCAATCCCTGGCCGCCACTTTTGCCAACAAGTCCGCTCTTTCATTGCCAGTATCTCCAAAGTGTGCCTTAACTTTATTGAACTTAACTACAAACTGGAAGCATTGAAGGTGAATTCCTTCAAGGAATTGTGTGTGTGTGCGTGTGCGTATGTATGCGAACAGCATAGCTCAAAAATGAAAAACCGTAGAAAGTTGAAACTTGATATTAGCCGTTAGGTATCACCATGGGACAGTACGTTATCTGTCAAAATTCCTTAACCGAAAGTAATAGTTGTTTTTTTTTTTTTCCTTTTTGGCGATTTTCTCAAAAATAGCATCGACGATTTTCCTCAAACTTACTATATCAACTACACATACAAAGACCTACAACTTTTATTCTAAACGTTTCCCCGGGAAAATTCATGTAAGGGCACTTTTGGAGGAGGGGTGGGGTTAGGTTTTTTTCTAATGTGCTATTTCAGTTTACTATACAATTCTTTTATCTAAATAATATTAATTAGCATTAAATGTGTTGTTGAAATTCTGAGTTTGTGAAAAAAAACGGCTGTCCGGAAGTGCTATCTTAATTGGTTTATACAATTCTACTATCTAAATAATAATTATAAATAAATAGATTGCTCCAAAATTACGAAAGTCAATAAAATTAATAAACCGGAAGTACGGTTTCTTCCCATAAAAATATCCCGACGAATTTCATAAAGATTTATCAATTACAATTTTTTTGTAAAGTTTAGTAAAGGAATGTTGTGTGAGTGTCTCACACCAGATTTTTTTATTTATTTATTAATATTTATTAAATAAGAATTCATTTTGATTATTCAACAAAGATATATTAATAATTATTTTTAAAAATAACAACTAGAATCTATCCTAGTTTATCTAGGAAAGACATATGAGTGATAACTGTACTATTATAGGTTCTATTTTTACAATATACGGGCAAGTGACCTCCGTTTCCTGTATATTATTTTTTGTTTTGTTTTGTCACCCTAGAATAATTCAATTAGATTATTCTAACTTTCTAATATGATGAGATCATTATTTCTTATAATTAAATATTACATAAACTTTTGAGGATAAATGAGAAATATTGTAATTCCCTAGAAATTTTATAAGAAATGAACATTTATTCCTTTTACCTTAACATTAAAAATTCCTGATACCGCCGGAAGTCTAGTAAACACTGGCTTCCGGTTTATTAATTTTCTTGAAATTCCAATTATTTGGCATTCTATTTATTTATAATTAATATTTGTTTAGTTGGTAGAATTGTATAATCAATTACGATAGTACTGTAGATAGGAAAACATAACCTAACCCCAAACCCCAAAAAGCCCCCTTAAATTATGTTACCTCCAAAAATGTTTCAAATAAAAGAGCTCTTTATATGTGTAATTCACATACTTATTTTAAAGAAAGTCGTTTGGAGCCGTTTTTTTTAGAGTAAATAGCAGAACATTGAAACTTATACTTTTCAATTAAAAAAAACGCACTTCCGTTCATTTGATTTTCTTAAAACACGGAATTTCGACCACATATTTAATTCTAATTAAATATTATTTAGTTGATAGAATTGTGTAATAAACTGAAATAACGACTTTAGAGGTAAACCTCACCACACCCGCCCCCCAAAGTGCCCTTAAATGCTATTTTCCTTGGAGAAATGTTTCAAATAAAAAAAATTGTAGAACTTTGTATGTGTAGTTGACAAACTAAGTTTAAAAAAAAAAAAAAAAATCTGGTGTGAAACACTCACACAACTTTCCCATATTCCAGTTTTCAAATTTGTTCCTAATTGACAAATTTTATAGTTTGTGTACCAAATTTGATGAAATTCCTTGAAGTTCGTCGAAAACTGAAAAAAAAAAACTGTCCAGTAAAAGCGCACTTCCAAGTTACTTATTTTCTTGAAACTCGGAATTTTGGCCATCTATTTATTTCTAATTAATTTTGTTTGCATGGCAGAATTTTATAATCAACTATGATAGCACTCTAGAGAAAAACATAATCCCACCCCTCTACCCCAAAATCACCTTTAAATGACTTCACCAGAAGAAATGTTTAAATAAAAGTTGTAGCTCTTTATATGTGTAGCTCACATTCCTAGTTTATAGAAAATCGTTGGAACCGTTTTCTTGAATATGCCAGAAAACTGAAAAATACGTTTCAGTAAAAACTCACTTCCGGTCATCCGATTTTTTTCAAACTCGGAATTTCAACCATATATTTAATTGTAATTAATATTATTTATATGACAGAATTGTATAATAAACTGAAATAGCACTTTCGAGGAAAACCTAACCCCACCCCTCACCCATAACTGCCTTTAAATGAATTTTCCCAGAGAAATGTTTCAAATAAGTTGTAGCTCTTTGTGTGTGTAGCTGATATAGCAAGTTTGAAGAAAATCATCGGAGCCATTTTGGAGATAATTGCAAAAAGGTGAAAAAACCATTTGGTAAAGTGATACTTCCGGTTGCGGAATTTAGACCGCTGATCTACTGCCAGATCCCATGGTGATACCCAAACGGAATATCAAGTTTGAACTTTCTGCGATTTTTCGTTTTTCAGCTATGCTCTTCACATACATAGATACACACACACACACACACACACAAAACACGCGCCGACCATTTGCTAAAAACCATTTTTTTTTGGGCTCAGGAGACCTCAAAACGGAGTTTTCCGGTGAAAACTTTGTAATCGAAAATTTGACACGGTTACAATACTTCCTCTTACTAGGAGTAAGAGATCGAGAAGATTGTAAAAAAAATCATTCAGTAAAGTGATACTTCCGGTTGACGAATTTTGACAGATAACTTACTGTTGGATCCGACCATGGTGATACCTAAACGGGGGATATCAGGTTTGAATTTTTTGCGATTTTTTTGTTTAAACACCCAGTTCATTTACTTAAAACCACTTTTTATTTGTCTCAGGGGACCTCAAAATGGATATTTCCGGTGAAAACTCTGTAATCGAAAATTTGACACGATTGCAATAATCTTACTAGGGGATAAGAAAAAAAACAAAAATTCGGATACTGCCGCGGAAGTCCAGTAAAAACCTCCCTAAAAATACCCTATGGCGCAACAGCCCATGAAGGGCCAAGGCTTTGCCAGTCGGCGATTTGAATAGGGGAGCTTGTAGTAAGTACGCCGCAATTTCCACGCCTTTTAGTTCCGGCCTTCGCTACCTAGGGCGCTACTAACTGTAGCTTCCCACTTTTTATCACGATGATGGGTCAACACTGACTTTCCCTTTACGTGAATCGAACCCTGAATTCTCGCGTAAAAGGCGAGTGCGCTAGCCACTAGACCAACGCGTGAGGACAAAAACACATTTCCGGTTTACTAATTTTCTTGAAATTCAGATTTTTTTTTTTTTCATTCTATTTATTTCTAATTAATTTAGTTTTTTAGTTGGTAGAATTGTATAAATCAACTGCGAGTATGATCGCACTTTACAGAGAAAAACATAATCCCACCTCTCTCCCACAAAAAATACCCCCTTAAATGAGTTTACCCAGAGAAATGTTTCAAATAAAAGTTGTAGCTCTTTGTATGTGGTAGTTGATATATTAAGTTATAGGGAACATCATTTCTCTGTGTGGGGGAGGGGGGCATAAATAACATAAATATCCAAACTTAAGATTAATACTAGGGCAAGGTTAAAAGTTCTCGGCCTATCCCATAGATGGCACTGCTACAAATGAAGTTTACTGTTTTGTTACGTTGGCACACTTGTTGCAAAAGTAAATATACCAAATGTGAATTTGATCAAACACAAATAGTTTTGTTTCATATCCGGCTGTTTAAAGTGAGCGTGTTGTGTGTTTTTTGTCAAAATGAATACCGTTACGTCATAAAATTGTTCGTTTTGGATTGGTTTATTGCCAACAGGAGTCTGCACCTCCATTACTTTCTCTCACTCTCCTAGTAAGAGGAAGTATTGTAATCGTGCCAAATTTTCGTGTTTTCACCAGAAATATCCTTCGACAGGAACTTCCAAATTGTAATACCGAGCAGAGGCGATTGGGACTGTGACTCCCCTCTGCTTGGTAACTCGGTCTGGTATACAGACGGATCCAAAACTCCGACTGGGATCGGAGCTGGGGTCTATGGGGGCAGGCCTAAAGTTAAGATCAAGGTCAGCTTTGGGAAGTACGCCGCGGTCTTTCAGGCTGAAGTCGTGGCATTAGAACTCTAAGCTAAGGAGATTATAAGGCAAGGCATAAGGAGGAGAGTGGCCATGTACTCCGATAGTCAGGAAGACCTTTCTTCACACCAAATAGTCTCAAAACTAGTGTGGGACAGCTTAACTGCCCTAACAGAGGTGGGTGCTCTGTACAAACTGACACTCGCCTGGGTACCGGGACATTCGGGGTTTCTGGGCAACGAAAGGGCGGATACTCTAGCGAGGGAGGGTTCGCAGGATCACTTCATAGGCCCTGAACCCTTCTGCAGCTCGTCCAGGAGCCTAATCCAAACTTCTATCAAAGGTTGGATAGAAGAACAGCGTTCTCTCTGGTGAGAGAGAACACTGGGCATTGTAGGCTGAACAGGCACATGCACAAACTACAACTTGCAGATAGCGCGGTATGCCAATTCTGCAAGGCTGAGGAAGAGACCCCGGTGCACATCCTTTGCGAGTGCGCCGGCCTGGCGAGGACAAGGTTTCTTCAATTGGGGACAGGCAATCCCGAAGCTACGAGCTTCATGACGGAGCCGCTCTCAGCTTTGCTAGGCCTGATTAGCAGAGCAAAGCTGGGGGAAGGGCTACAATTTTAGGGGATCCACAATAGACCTCGTTTAGTAGGTCGCAGTGGAATGAGGTTCGCCCCCCCCCGCTTTTATTCTATTCTACGTCATAAAATTCTTCGTTTTGGATGGTTTATCGATCGCCAACAGGAATCTGCATCTACGTACCTTACTTTCTCTTATTCCTAGTAAAAGGAAGTATTATTGTATTCGTGCCAAATATTTCGATTTCGTGTTTTCACCGGAAATATCCGTTTTGAGATCCCCTGAGTCAAAAAGTGATTTTAGTGTCTTTGTGTATGTGTATATATGTGAACAGTATAGCTCAAAAACGAAAAATCGTAGACAGTTCAAACTTGACATTCCATTTAGGTATCACCAGTGGGTTCCGACAGTAAGTCATATTTAAAAATTCGTCAACCGGAAGTACCACTTTACTAGATTATTTTTTCACTTTCATGTGATTTTCTCAAAAACAGCTTCCATCAATTTTCTTCAAACTTGATATATCAAGTAAACATACCAAGTGTGTTGCCATCAAAGTGCGCTGAAGCCGCTGAGTTCATGTGTCTTTATTTGCAGGAATGTTCTAAAAGACTGCAAGAGCTTTTCTTCTCTGAAGAATGTGATTCTAGTCTGGATACCAGGTCGCATGGGAATGTTTGGGAATGAGCAGTTGGATAGGTTGGCCAAGTTAGGTACCTCTCTCCATTTCATTGATCCCGAGCCTGCTGTTGGCGTGTCTTCTGGCACATGTCTGTCAGGCTTCAAATCATGGACAGCTTCACAATATTCATCCTTATGGGTGAGCACAGTTGGTTGTCGGCAGTCCAAAATGCTCATCGGGGGTTCGGACAGGGCTATTAGTGAGACGTTGCTGTGTCATTCAAGGAGCTCTCTCAGACATCTGGTTAGATCCCTTACTGGACATAGTGGTTTAAGGGGACATCTCTACGTAATGGGGCTCATGCCGGATCTATTTTGTAGAGTCTGTGAGACAGAGGAGGAATCACCCATCCATCTTATGGCAGACTGTTTTGGGTTGTGAGGAGATTAGGTTCAGGACCTTTGGTCGGAACAAGATGATTGTGGATGAGCTTAGGCTATTTCCCATTAAGGTTATTGTCCGATTTATTCGGACTGCGGTGAATCTTAGATGGATTTAGACCCGGGTCTGGATATTTGTTCTAGCCCCGGTTTGTTTGTTGTTTTTCTTGGGGTAGCTATATGGGGCCCAGTGAGGCTTTGGCGTAGGGTTTGGTCTCTCCCCACAGACAAATAAAGAATAATAAAATAAACATACAAAGATCTAAAATTTATATTTTGAAACATTTCCTTGGGTAAAGTCTTTTAAAAGGGGGATTTTTGGGTGAAGGATGGGGGTTATGTTTGTTTTCCGTCTAAAGTGCTATATCATAGTTGTTTATACAATTCTACCATGTAGACAAAATTAATTATAAATTAATAGATTGCCAAAATTCTGAGTTACAAGAAATTTTAGTTAACCGGAAGTGCTTTTTTACTGAACAGTTTTTGCAATTTTCTCCATAATAACATTGACGAATTTTCATTAAATTTGGTATACTAATTAAAATCTACTATCTGAAATGATACGTTTCTATTTATGCAGCAAACATTCCAAGTTTAAAGCAAATCTTTGAAGATGTTATCGAGAGAAAATCAGGAAAAACTGAAAGAAAAAACCATTCAGTAAAGTCGCACATCTGGTTGATGGATTTTGCCTGAAATCTTCCATGTCTGATGTGATATGTTAATAACTATGCCGAATACCAAACTTGCTCTTCCTTTTTTCAAACCATCCAGACCGGAGAAACCATCAACCGGAAGTTGCTACTTTACTGTATTTTTTCCAATCAGTTTTTTACCGATTTTTTTTCGAAAACTGTTCCCAACGGATTTTCTATAAACTTCGTATACTATCTGCACACACATAGATATCACTTTTGTTTGATATTTTCTTGTGGGGAAAATTGATTTTTTTGGGGGTATTCTAAGGGAACAGTAGCGTTCTTGATTTCCAGTAAAGCACCACTTAGGGGGGGGGTGGATTTTTTTTTTTGGAACAACGTTTTCATTATAGTTTAGATTGCAAAAAAATAAAGTGGGGCGTAATAAGCTTTTACCCTGGCTAGATTATCTGTGTGGACATAAGAGGGTAAGCATTATTAGTGAATCACAAGGCTTAGATTTTTTTTTTCTGATTGTTGTGTGCTAGAGAGAGAGGATATAGACTGTGCAGGGCCTGCTAATTGCGTGCCAACATACCGACCCATTCATTGGCGGGGGACTGAATCACGCCGCTTCTGATATTTATCTTGGGTCTTAGTTGCACGCGACCATGAAGTCACTAAGTAACGCTTTCACCACCCACCCGCACTATACCACAGTTGAACAATATAGTCCACCCTGGCATTCATGTAATAATTCTCCCACAAGTTGGAGTAGGTTTTTTTTGGGAGCAGGGCAAAAAGAAATCTCAACAAGCAGATATTTGAGTTAATTGAAATTTTACACACATTGAAAATTATTATTATTATTATTATAATTATTATTTGTCTGTGTGGGGGGGCCCAAACATTACGTTATCCAAAGCACCACTGCCCAACAAACCGCATCTAGAACAAACATCCAGACTCGAGTCTAATCCATCTACGGATTCACCGCTGTCCGACCTAAATCAGACAATAGGTCTAAGGGGAAATAGGTCTAAGCTGGTTCCGACCAAAGGTCCTGAACCAAATTTCATGACATGGAGCTCGTAGCTTTGGGATTGCTTGTCCCTACTTTGAAGAAACTTTGTCCTCATCAGACTGGCACACTCAAAAAAGATGTGTGTCATGGTTTCCTTCTCGGTCCTGCAGAATCGGCATACCGTAGTTGGTGTATATGCCTATTCAGCCTACAGTGCCCTGCTAATTGGCTCATTTATATCCCTTGATAGAACCTTTTCCCCAGGAAAATTGATTTTACTATGGTTTTTGTTGGGGGGGCATGACGGGGAAGCTGTAACGCTAAACAGTTTACTATTATTATTATTATTTGTCTGTGGGGAGGGACCAAACCCTACGCTTTTCAGAGCCTCACTGGGTCTCATAACTACCCCAAAAACAACAACAAACCGGATCTAGAACAAATATCCAAACCCTAGTATAATCCATCTAAGGATTCACCGCAGTCCCAACTAAATCGGACAATAACCTTAAAGGGAAATAGGTCTAAGCCTGTTCCGACCAAAGATCCTGAACCTAATTTCCTCACAACCCAAGCAGTCTGTCATAAGATTGATGGGTATTTCCTCCTCTTTCTCATAGAATCTACAAAATGGATCCGGCATGAGCTCCATTACGTAGAGTTGTCTCCTCAAACCACAGTGTCCAATAAAAGACATGCCTAAAAGATTTCTTTGAAAAGATACAGCAACGTCTCACTAATGGCCCTGTCCGGACACGCGATGAGCATCTTGGACTGCTGACAACCAACTACGACCACCACATCCGACACGTATGTTTACGGCAAAATCCGTAATTATGTAATTTTACTGAATAGTTTTTTTTTTCAATTTTTGGCGATTTACTCGATAACAGATCCCAAAGATTTTTCCTTAAACTTGGTGTACTATCTGCACACATGGTATCATGGAGAAAACCCACGTCCCATGCTTGCAGGTAACACTACCAATTCTGGTTATGATGTCTCAGCAGCACGACATCAGCCAGTATCCTTTGTATAATCTCCTACCGGACAATATGTATTGAATGGAACAAGGACAAGGTATGCCTGATTGAAACGTACCCACTTTTCGTCATCAGTTAGTCATTATAATATGCAGCCAAACCAGCATAGGCAGACGGGTAAATTATCCCCACCAACAAGAGGCTGTATCTAATCAGAAAATAAATCAACCATATAACAACAGTCAATAAGGTAATGATGAATCCTACTATGCTGCATCAGATTATGCCAACTAAGATTTCTTTTAAATTTAGGAATGCTAACTGCACAGATTTAAACCTATCACCTATTTATTTATTTGTAACATATTGTAACGTTTTTCCTAAACTAGCTACTGCAACTAGTTTCTAAGTGGGTTTGGTTCAGATAAAATACACTAAACTTCTAACAACACCAATTTATTGTTCAACACAATAAATTAGAGAAAAAACACTTAAATACACTGTATAAACCAACAAAATGTTTTCTCACTTCACTTTTTATTCACTTTTAACAAGCGCACTAAAGCACTCCATTTGTAACAAGACTGACTCACTCAAGCTGTTCTTCTGCTATTTATGCCACTGGAGAAGGTTCTGGAAGTTTCTCGGACATCTAGGTCGTGGGAGACCGCTGTAAAAGAATCTAGAAACGCACCCCTAGCGCTTCTCAGTGGCCATAAGGAGAACATGAGGTGCCTGTTTCTTCTCCTAGGTTGTACTAGTGGCTGCGTTACAATATTTTTTTTGGAAAATTTTGTTTCTTTGTGACCTGGGCGTTGTCATTTAGATTAAAATTTAAGTTTCAAAACTAGAATTACGTTATTCTATGTTCGAAGTACACTAGAATATTGTGTACAGTAAAATTTGTGCAACAAACCTTGTAAAATACACTACCAGTCTACCGGTCAATCTGCAATATCCCGAGACATCCTTCAACTCCAACTCACCCAGACAATCCCACAAGAGTGGTGCCCTCCCAAATACGCGAAACTTAGTACCAGCGAAATGGGGATAACATAGATAGTGATGAACCGTTTCCCTAACTCCATCATCACAGTTTTGACATATGGGATTAGATGTCCTCCTTATATTATGCAAATGATTAGACACCCACGTATGTCCAGTCATTACACCCACCAAGGTCCTCAGTCCTATCCTATTAAGGGACAGGAGGTAATCTGAAACCCCCTGCTTTGGTTCCTTTGATGAATCTTTTAGTCTGGAGGCACCCCTGCGTGTCCACCCAGCATTTCTCCAAAACCCTCGTCTCCCAAAACCTGGTCTGACTATCACAAAACCTCTTAGTGACGGCAAGGGCTGGCTCGGGACCGCAATAAGGTAAAGAGGATCCTTCCCTAGCCAGCCGATTCGCTCTCTTATTGTGCTCTATTCCCGCACGTCCGGGTACCCAATAGTGCTGCACCTTACCCCTCCGAGCATTAAGCCTTCTCCTACATTCTCCTACCAATTTCAAACTTTAACACGGCTTGCTCAAAGCCATCAGTGCGGCCTGACTATCAGAGAATATCCGCATCTCGTTAATCTCTCCCTGCCAGTCCCCCACAAGGCAGCAACATTCGATAATACCAACAACCTCGGACTGAAAGACAATGGCCATACCACCCAAGGCCACCGAGCTACCCCTGTCCAACTCCTGCAACCATGCTCCCGCTCCTGACAGGCCAGTTCCCTCCTGCATAGTTCCCAGTTACCCGCCTCCGTTAGCCTCGTAAGAGTGTTCTCTCCTAGACTACCTACTTTGTGTTACAAAGTATATTAGCCTGGGGCCGGACCCGACATTGTATAGCTGCTTTCAGTCGCAAGTTTTTAGTGTACATTAATGTCAATGTTCTTATGCACAGCCTTGGTGTTGATGTTAAATTAAAATTCAAAACGTTACAATTTAAATTGTTCAAATTATATTATATTTACTTCCTCATGAAGAGGAAGCATTGCGAATCGTGTCCAATTTACAATTTTCGGGTAAAATCAATTTTTTTTTCAGAAAACTGTTTCAGATAAAATCAATACATTTCTATCTATACAGTAGTTTCGAGAAAATTCCCCCCCTCCACACCTAAAAAAAAAACTCAAAAACCTATTCTGTAAAATCGCAATTCCACGGTTAACCGATTTTCTTCAAAGTTGGAATTCTATCAATGCTTCTAACGTGGTCTGAATATTATGTAGGTAGTAAAGCCATACATTATACTGAAATGGTACTTAGAGGAAAGCATAACGTTACATTTCCCCCCCAGAACCACACAAATCCCCTCAAATCAAATTTTATCCGTCGTAACATGCATATTCATTTGGTTCCTGACCGATTTTGGATTTTCATCTATCGTCAGAGCAAATTCACCAAGTTCGTGTGGAGAGTTCACTTCAACGTAATGTTTATGTTACACTCACACTTGCTGGTTTCATGTATACAACCATGTTAGTCATGTATACAACCAACAAACCAACAAGTGTGAGTGTAACAGAAACATTACATTGAAATGAACTCTCTACACGAACTTGGTGGCTTTGTTCTGACGATGGATGAAAATCCAAAACTGGTCAGGAATACAAGGGATATGCATGCTACGACGGATAAAATACCAGATGTTATCCAGTATTGCGGACCGATCCGCATATTCAATATTCCCTAGAAACTTTATTACTTAGTTTCTGGTGGGTCTGTCTGTCTGTATATATTATGTGTGTGTGTGTGTGTGTGTGTTTGTTGCAGCATATTGTAACGCAGCCAATGGTGCCATCTAGGAGAGAAGACAGGTACCTAAGGTTCTCTTAGTGGCCGCAGGAAGCGCTGGCGGCGCTCTAGTCTTGACCGGAATAGTCGAGAGAAGTCTGGAATGTTCTCTACCGGTATAAATAGAGGGACCACAGAGAGTTGAGAGAGTTTTTCAGTTACAAACGAAGTCACTAGTTTGTGAAAAGTGTACAAAAAGTGAACAAAGTGAACTTTTGTGGTTTAAACTGTGAAATAATTATTATTAAGTGTTGTATTTTGTAATTTTTGTGTGTCACAATAAATTGGTGTTTTCTTTATTGAAGTTTAGAGTATTTTATCTATACGAACCCACTTAAAACTAGTTGCAGTAGCTGGTTTACAGGGAAAAACGTTACAATATCTTGAAACACGAAAAATCACAGAATGTTTAAACTTAATATTTTTTCGTTAAACTGCTACCAGGAGATCCCTGAGAAATAAACTTTTCGTACAAATCGTTCAACCGGAAATGCCACTTAAATGAAGGTTTTTTCTTTAGTTTTTTTGTGATTTTCACAAAAATGGCTCCAACGATTTTTTTTAAACTAAATATGTGAACTACTCATATAAAGAGCTACAACTTTTATTTGAAACATTTCTACGGGTAAACTCATTTAAGGGGGCATCAGAGATATTTTCCGTGATAGCCTGCTTGTTTTTGTGGTCATCGACCGGTTTCGGGCGTTCGCCTATCATCAGGATATGTTTGGCAAATCAGTGTGTATAAACTGAATTTGCTCTATGCAAGTCTATGTTATCACACTGTTTGACAAATGCATCCTGATGATGGGGGCGAAACCCGAAACCGGTTGATGACACAAAAAGAAGCTGGCTATCATGAAAAATATCTCGGATGCTTTCCAGTTCTGCGGAACCAACCACAACAACTCATTTAAGGGGGCTTCTAGGGGACGGTAGGGTTATGCCTTAAAAGTGCTATCATAGTTGACAAAATTCTACCATCCCCACAGAATTAATTAAAAATAAATAGATTTGCCAAAATTGTGAGTTTCAAGAAAATTAATAAACCGATAGTGCTTTTTTTTACTGAACTTTCTGCGGAATACATCAACCATAATTGCAAATTTAAACTTCGTATACTATCTACATATACATATATACACACAGAGACGATACGTTAAACCATTTCTTTCATAATCAGGGCACCATGGACCATCCTTTAAGTCAAAAACCTAGGCTTTAAAGCAATGCTTCCAATATATATATTAATATTATATAGGTGGTAGAACCATACATTGTACTGAAATGGTTGAAATAGGGAAAGCGTAACGCTACTATTTTCCCAGTATTCCCCCCCCCCCAAAACAATTTATTCCCTGGTAAATGTTCGAAATAAAAGTGATAGGCATTCATGTGTGTAGATAGTATATGCGCTTTAAAGAAAATCGTTTGGAGCCGTTTTCGAGAAAAATCACGAAGACCTAATCAGTAGACCTAATCAATGGGGTTGATGGATTTTCCCCCAAAATTTTCAATCACAATTACATACACTTTACGTTTCTAAGAGATTCCTTTTTACTTTCTCTTACTCCTAGTAAGAGGAAGTATTGTAATCGTGTCAAATTTTCGATATCGAGTTTTCACTGGAAATATCCGTTTTGAGGTCTCCTGAGTCCAAAAAAATGTTTTTAGCGAATGGTCTGTGTGTACGTGAGTGTGTGTATGTGAACAGCATAGCTCAAAAACGAGAAACCGTAGAAAGTTGAAACTTGATATTCCGTTTAGATATCACCATGGGATCTGATAGACAGTACGTTATCTGTCAAAATTCCTCAACCGAAAGTACCACTTTACTAGTTCGTTTTTTTACTTTTTTGCGTTTTTCTCAATTTTACGATTTTCTTCAAACTTGGTTTATCAACTACACATACAAAGAGCTACAGCTTTTATTGGAAAAATTTCTCTGGGAAAATTCATTTAAGGGCAGTTATGGGGGAGGTTTTCATTTTAAGTGCTATTTCAGTTTATTAGACAATTCCGTCATGTAAATAATCTTAATTAGAAATGAATATGTTGTTGAAATTCCGAGTTTGAAAAAAATCGGATAACCGGAAGTGCGTTTACTTCAACACTTTATTAAATGATTTTTTTCACTTTTTCGCGATTTTCTCAAAAATAGTTTCGACGATTTTCTTGAAACCTCGTATATAAACTAAACATGCAATGATCTACAACTTTTATTTAAAACATTTCTCTGGGAAAATTCATTTAAAGGCACTTTTAGGGGAGGGGTGGAGGTATGTTTTTTCTAAAGTGCTATCATAGTTGATTATACAATTCTATCATCCAAAAAAAAATTAATTAGAAATAAATAGATCGACAAAATTCCGAGTTTCCAGAAAATTAGTAAACCGGAAGTGCGCTTTTACTGAACAGTTTTTTCATTTTTAGACAAATTTCAATAAATTTGGTACACAAACTATAAAAATTTGGTCAATTATAATTTTGAGAACTGGAGTAAGAGAAAGTTGTGCGAGTGTTTCACACGAGATTTTTTGATGTTTCTTTGGGTTCTAATTTCCAAGCCAAAAATCCAGAAAAACCTCTTTGTGAGAAAATTTTTTTGTGGTATTAACATGATTACTGTTCCTAAATCTTAAGGGAAGGTATGGAAAAATAGTTTACCTAGCTAGAATTTCCATTTGATAACGAAATAATCTATCTTAAAGTGATTTGTGCAAAGACGAGTGGTAGTATATGGTGGATTTAGTGACTTAACCCGGATCAGAGAGGAGGATGGGGACAAATAAGCCGCTTAGGGGCAAGAAGCATTAACACGTTAACATAAAGCCTTCCCCGAGAAGAGGGACGATTTCCAATCAAGGACAAACCAAAACCTTACGCAGATCTTGTTATGAAGTTATCACACTATGCAGACACATTCAAAGACCAAAATCCTAGGATAAAACCGCTTTTTATGAAATAATTTCTTTTCGTAATCCTGAAGGTTTACTGTAACTAGTAATTTAGATGGGTGACAATATAAAAATCTGGATTCAATCTCTTCCTTAAACAGGTATTACTGAAATACCAGCTAGATGGGGGTAATGAAACTCTCAATACTTTAGCTCATATCTTGGTTAATATTAACTCTATGATAAAACTGTATAGAACTAAAATTGTAGAGAATTAAATTTACTGCAATTTATGTTCTGTGATATTTTTAGATACGGCTACTCCTTAAGGAGATATTGCTGAAAAACCAGGTAGGTGGAAGAAAGTCCCAATATTTTAGCTCATATCTTGGTTAATATTAACTCCTGTATATACTAAAATTGTACAGAATCAAATTTACTACAATTTATGTTCTGTGGTATTTTTAGATAGGACTACTCCTTAATGAGATATTGCTGAAATACCAGTTAGGTGGGAGGTGAAGCTCCCAATATTTTAGCTCATATCTTGGTTAATATTAACTCTATGATGAAACTGTATGGTACTAAAATTGTACAGAATCAAATTTACTACAATTTATGTTCTGTGGTATTTTTAGATAGGACTACTCCTTAATGAGATATTGCTGAAATACCAGTTAGGTGGGAGGTGAAGCTCCCAATATTTTAGCACATATCTTGGTTAATATTAACTCTATGATAAAACTGTATAGAACTAAAATTGTAGAGAATTAAATTTACTACAATTTATGTTCTGTGGTATTTTTAGATAAGACTACTCCTTAAGGAGATATTGCTGAAATACCAGCTAGGTGGGAGGTGAAGCTTCCAATATTTTAGCACATATCTTGGTTAATATTAACTCTATGATAAAACTGTATAGAACTAAAATTGTAGAGAATTAAATTTACTACAATTTATTGTCTGTAGTACTTTCAGCTAGGACTTACTCCTTAAGGAGATTATTACATTTTATCCAACTTATTTTGTTTTTTCCGTAGCCCAACCTTGGATGTCCTAAGTGAAATTCCCTGTTATTAGTGGGGTCGATACGCTGTTTCCCCCCCTTATCTATAGATTAACTTCTAGTAACCATCATACACTGAACCCAGTCGTCTCTTCTAGAGAGGGATAAATCGTCCCCTTTACTCTTTTTTTCATCCTTAGTTCCCAGCTGCTTTCAGATCTAAATTAAAAATAACTGAATAGCCCATCAGTTTACCCCCGCCTATTCTAAGTGTGTGTGTGTGTTTGTATGAACAACGAATTAATCTTTTATTCCATGTCTATTCATAATATTTAATCCTTATACTTCAGACGGACTGAGGCGTAGTCCTACTTTTTTTTTCAAAAGTTATACTCGTTTGCTCTATGGTTACCCCTTAGCTCAAGGAAAAACCTACCGGAAGTTACGTTCAGTTCTTTTTACTAATTTCCTGTCCATTAAATTAAAAAAATATACACACTACTTTCTCTTACACTAATTAATATAATTTAATCAAGAAATGTTCTTTAAAATTGAAATGGTACAATGTTTAGTTGGGCTGGCCATAAGATTGGTGGTGGGGATCTTTCTTGTATACCTGGAAGCGGCCTTATGTGGGAAGCGCTGTATGTCGAAACCAACAAAGCTTGTGCCGTGACGTTAAATTTCAGCTATTAGTGACGTTAAATTTCAAATATTATTTAGATTTTTCTGATATTTGGCGCTTTCTTCTAGACTTCATTGTACATTCTTTAAGTATTACCTGCTTTGGGTATATGTACTTAACGGCTGGGTGGAGATATCGTTGTCGAAAGAACAACCGTTTCTTTTTTAAACTTATAATATGTGGCGTTAGATTTCAAAGTGTTCTTGAGGTTTGCTCTATGTGCTGCCTTCTGGGTCAGACAATCTAATGCACATTCAAAGAACAACTATAATAATTGATTTTCGACTAATATCGGTGATGTCTTGGGATCCAATGGTGGTCTTTAAGAGGATGATTGAAAAAACAAGACAGTGTTGGGGTATGGGGACGTACGCCCCCTCATAGCTAGCCTAATAGTATATATATTATTAGACTTGTTTACGTAATAATGAATTTTATTCTATTTCAGCGATAACCAGCGTTATGCGGCCATTTTTGCGATACCATTGGGTGTGATCAATTTTTTGTGCGTCTACGCACAATGTCTCATGAAGGTAAAAGAAATTCACAAAAAACCTGTGTGAGAAATTAATTTTTTGTTTGTTTTTTGTTTGTTTGTTTAAAATTAATTGTTTTTGTGAAGCATCTCATTGCTTAGCTTCTAACACTTAATTTATGCATAATCACATAATGATACAAATGCTTAAAAATAAAAAAATTCTAAAGTACGAAAAATGCTTTCATATTGTGGAAATAGTGAAATAGTTCTTGTAGGAGCTCAACGTTAAGAAAACAGTTTTGAAATAGGAACCCAAGTGTAGGGGTTATTTTTACTGGGAATTAGTTTTTGTAAGAGCTCAAATTTTAACTCCTAATACTTTTTCACCCTCCTTAATATGGGCTATGTAATGATTTTTAGGCCTCGAATGTTAAGAAAATATTTTTGAAAAATAGCCCGAGAACTGGGTGGAGATATTTTTACAGAGAAATAGTTTCTTTAGGACCTCAACTTTGTCACCTGATACCTTTTTTAACAACGATTAATTCTTTACATGCTACAATTCTTTAGCAATTTAGTTAAGGTAATCTATAATTTTTTTTTTCTTAAACTTTAGAAAACAGATTTGAAATAGAAGCCCAAGAACCGTTGGTGGTATTTCTTATTTGATAGTAGATTTATAAGAGCTCGACTTTGTGGAAACCTCATATCTTTTATAACAATCAATTCTCCTAAATGTCATGGCTATACATAATTTAGGTAATCTATGATTTTATAGGCTTCATACTTAGGAAAGTAGTTATTCTGAAATAGAGACCACAGAACTAGCGGTATTTTTACATTGAAGTAATATTACTACTAGAGAATTCTCATTGCATACTAGGTTGCCACCAACTGAAGTAAACCGTGGAATAACTTTTTGCTGGATATTAGTTCTTGTAAGAGCTCCAACATTTGACTCCTCATATTTTCTTCTCTATTAAACCTGTCAAAGCTAAATTCTGTACCAATATAGCTTGGTCCTTTTCCTAGCAGTACTTGTAGGAGCTGATCTAGGTTGTCTCATCATTTTTTAAAAACCTTAAACTGAAGAAAACAGTTCAAGAACTAAATGCCCAAGAGACTGGAACAATTTTTTATTGTGTATTAGTTCTTATAAGAGCTCCAACTTTTGACGCCTGATATTTTCATCTCTATTAAAGGTAATCAAAGACAAATTGTGTTAATGAGTCTATCTGATTTAATTTCTTCGACTTTCTTCGCTATTAGTCCATGGGGTTTATCAAATATTACGTGCAAATCTTATAAAAAGTTTTGATTAATAACTTTTTTTTTAAAAGAACCTAATTAGTATTTTTTAATTCTTTTAATTTCTTGATTCGTTGTCAACTGTCGTTAGCCAAATAAACTTTGCTTAATTTTTGTCAAGTTAAATTAAAGATCACGCAACCGTCATTGCATAAAAAAAAATTAAGGCACTAAATAAGTTAGTTTTTTTTTTTTTAATTGTGACTTCTAATTTGCAATTTGCGAATTTCTGTCAGGGTTCACATTTTAACTTTCTTTTACTCCTCCTAGTTAAGAGGAAGTATTACGATAGTGCAATATTTTCGAAATTGAGTTGTCACCGGAAATACATGTTTTAGGGGTGCCCTGAATACGAAAAAGATGGTTTTTAGCACATGTTCTGTATATATGTGTGTGTGAACTGAATATCTCAACAAAAAAAAGTCGCAGGAAGTTCTAACTTGGTATCCCATTTAAGCAGTCACTACCACCGGCATCAGACACGGAAAATTTCGGGCAAAATCCATCAACCGGAAATGCAACATTACTAAATAGATTTTTTTTTTAAGTTTCCTTCAGTTTTTCGTAATTTTTCTTGAAAATGGCGCCAATGATTTTCTTTAAACTTCGTATACTATCTACAGACATAAATATCTACCGTGAGATGTTTGTATGGCAATGGCCAGAAAAGTTTTTAGAGAAAAAGAATTCTTTCTTGCTGTACGTTTCGGGTAGCATTGGTGCCATTCTTCAGGAGCTCTTTAGGGTAGGAGAGGAGTGTATCTTGAGAACGTTGAGATTGAAATAATGGGATTTTTGAGATTGAAAAATGGAAAAGTATTTTTTTCAGTCTCTACGTTCTCACGGTACACTCCTCTTCTACCCTAAAGAGCTCTGAAGAATATCACCAATGGTACCCGAAACGTTGAGCAACAAAGAATTCTTTTTTTTAAAAAAACTCCTCTGGCCATTGTCGTACAATACAAGGATTTGATAGAATTTCAAATTTGAAGAAAATCGGTTAACAGGCAGTGCGATTTTACAGAATAGGTTTTTGAGTTGTTTTTTTGGAATTTTCTCGAAAATGAGACTACAAAGATTTTCTGCGCTGCATCACTTTTGGGGGGGGGGGCTAACCTCAGAAATGAGCTCACTGCAAAACTCTCCCAGTACTAAAGCCTTGCTAAGACCTGTTTGGGGTGGTTGTAACCAGAAAAGATTTGAAACATGCATTCGATTAAGTAAAAATAGGCTTCGTAGTCTGACGGTTTTTTTTTCACGGGGCATTGTGGGCTCAGAGCGGCACCTGAAGAAGCTGGGCCTCGGAACAGGATAGCATCTGCAGATTCTATGGAGAGATGGAGAAGACTCCAATAAACCTATTAAAGGACTGCGATGCTATCATTCAAAGAAAGTTTGGAAGCCCTGGGATAAGTTTTCTGGCTTTGGAGGAAGATACACCTTCCCCTAGAACCTTTCCTAGCTCCTGAGATTATCTCAGAGATCTTAATCTGGTAGGGGTGTAGTAGGTGAGTAGTCTCATAACCTTGGCAGGGTGGCACAATAGACCTTTTTTGGTAGCACTGCACTGTACCACCTACCTCGCCAAAAACCCTTTTTCTGCTTTTTTACTTTCTGAAGGAAATATTGAGTACATGAAAAGTTTTCAAAATGGAGTTTAGAACCGGAAATGCATGTTTTTGAGATTCCGCCTGAGTACTATCGCATCTAACACCTAGGTTTCCGGTAAAATCCATTAACCGGAAGTGCGGCTTTACTGATTTTTTTTTCCCCCAGTTTTTTGCGCTTTGCTCAAATGATTGCCATTAAATTTTGTATAATGTCCACAAAAAAATAAATATAAGTGCCTATCACTTTTATTGCAAAACTTGATGTTATGTGGGTTCTGGGGAACACATGATGCCACGCTGGCCCCTCCTCCCACCCCCTTCGTGAATAATGTTGTTATAGATATTTATAATTTTACCAATTGATGTAAAATAAAGTTGTGTAACCGTATGCTTAGAAAGCAGATGTGCTTATTACAGTGTAGATTAATGGTATAGGACATTTGGTGCAATGAATCTGACCGAACTCTCCCCTGGCTACCCCAGAGCGGGTACAGTTCTCTGGTACCATTGGGAGTGGGGGGTGGGAGACATCGTTACCGCCAATTGCGCTGCACGAGGTATAACTAATTACTGAAGTCCATTTATCAATGACAGGCAATATACGTTGGGCCACTTGTCCTCACCTCTATACTAAAGCAAAACCGGCCGGCCATCACTAGCACAATAAATCTATTGTTAATAAAATAATCTATTTATAAAGTTAGCATAATCTGGTGTGAAACACTCGCACGGACTTTCTCGTAATAATTTTTAAAATTAGAAAATAAAATGACAATATTTTATTTTCTCTTACTACTGGAAAGAGGAAGTATTGCGATCAAATGCAGTTTTCACCCGAAATGCGTGTTATTCTTTGTGTTTTTTCGTTTTTCAATTTAAGGCGCGTCAACATCTATGGTCACTGGCGTCCGTAGCCAATTATTATTCAATGAGGGGAGGGCAAATCCCTACGCTATCCAAAGCCTTCCTGGGCCCATATAGCTACCCCAAAAGAAGTAACAAGACTTAAAGTCCAGGCCCGGGTTTTGCCCATCTAAGTTTTACCACAGTCCGAGCAAATCGGACCATAACCTTGAAAGGATATAGCTTAAGCTGTTCCAACGACATCCTGTTCCGACTAAAGATTCTGAACCTAATTTCCTCACAGCCCTAAAGGGGTCAGGCATTGTATAGAGATTCACCTTAAACCACCATGGCCAGTGAGGAAACCAACCAGATACCTGAGGGAGGTGCGTGAAAGACCCAGGACCCCCTCACTAAAAGCCCTGCCTGGACCCCCAATGAGCATTAGGTGTCCGGAGCCTACACAATGCACTGCCGGCCACCGGACGATGTTCTCTTGTAACTGACAACACTTCCAAAACTACGACGGGGTCGGAGCCGGGGTGTATGGGGGCAAGCCTAAAAGTTAAGATTAAGGCCTTTTAAGCCTTTCACGGTTTTTTCAGGTCGAAGTTAAGTTATGTGCGTACACTCTGCGCTAAGGAGATTATAAGGCAGTGATTGTAGAATAGGACAGTGGCCATATAGTCCGATAGTCAGGCAGCCTTGAAGGCACTTTCTTTAAACCAAATAATGTCAAGACTGGTGTGGGGCTGCTTATCTGCCTTTACCGAGGTGGGTGCTCGAAATAAATTGGCACTTGCCTGGGTGCCGGGACATGCGGGGCTCCTTGGCAACGAAAAGGCGGACGCCCTAGCCAAGGGCCCTTACCGGAAGCCCTAGCGAGGGAGAGCTTGAAGGATACCTTTATAAGCCCCAAGCCTTTCTGCGGTTTAAGCTGATTCAATGCTTCTATCAAGAAGTGGATAGAACACCAGCGTCTGCAATGGTGAGAAACAACACCAAGAGGCAGAGAAGGGCTAAATTCTGGTATTTTATCCGTCGTAGCATGCATATTTATTTTCTTCCTGACCGGTTTCGGACTTTCATCCATCGTCAGAGCAAATTCACCAAGTTCGTGTAGAGAGTTCACTTTAACGTAATGTTTCTGTTACTTGTTATTCACACTTATTGGTTTATATCCAAGATATATATGCCTGCTACGACGGATAAAATACCAGATGTTATCCAGCATTGCGGATCCATCCACATATTCAACAAAGGCTAAATTCTTCATGTACTTTAGCTTACCAGGTACCTTAGCGGGCATACTAACAGGGCATTGTAGGCTGAATAAGCACATGCACCAAATACTGCTTGCAGATAATACGGTATGCCGATTATGCAGGACCGAGGAAGAAAGCCCGGTACACAGCTTTTGTGAATATGCCGGTCTGATAAGGACAAGGTTTCTTCAACTTGGGGGAAAAAGCAATCCCAAAGCTGCGAGCTTCATGACGTAGCCACTTTTTAGCCTTTGCTAGGCCTGATTAAGATGACGAAGCTGAAGAATGTGTTATGATTTTAAGGGATCCACAATAGATCTCAGTGGATTTCAGGTCGCAGTGGAATGAGGCAGTGGATTAATCTGTCAATCTAATCTAATCTTACTAATTAGCTTCTTTTTTTCTTTTTCGTGATTTTTATTGGAACACGGTTCCACAAGGTTTTTTTTCTTTAAACTTTGAATACTATCTATCTATACATATAAATACGGATCACTTTTATTTGAAACATTTTCGCGGAAAATTGCTTTTTTGGAGATTTCTGTGTGGGGGGGGGCAGTAGCTTTATGCTCTTCTCTAAAGTGCCACTTCAGTATAATATATAGTTTTACCACCTACATAATATTAATACACATTAGAAATATTGATAGAATTCCAAATCTGAAGAAAATCAAGTTAACCACCGGGTTTATGAGTTTTCTTTTCTTTTTTTTTTGAATTTTGTTGAATAGAGACCAATTATTTTCATTAAACTTGGAATACTTGCTGCATAGTTAGAAAAAGTATGTTTTTATTTTTGAAACGCTTTAGTGAAAAAAAAAATTAAATTCTAGATATGTATTTTGTTGAGGGTCTTTTAATTTTTTAGAAGAGATTTAGCATTAAAATGGGGGAGATTTATAAGTTTGAGACTTTCCATTAAACCATAAATTTTAATAAAATGCACGGTTCCACTGTCTAGATCATATGACTGTGTAAACGCATAGTTATAACACCTCAAGATTGAAGTCATTTAATTCAATTAGAAGTAGAGAAATGCAGTCTAGAGTTATGTGTGGTTCCACACCAGATTATATTATATATATATATATATATATATAATTAAACTACATTATTCTGTAGACTTTAATCTCTCGTATCCTTGCAGTAAGTGGAGGGGGTATTTTAATTACTGCCTCAATCAATTGATGGTTGCATTGTTCTAGAAAGTCAGCATTGCAATTAGTAATTTGCGAATTAATTAACTTTTTAGTACAATGTATATTATTGGATGCTGACAAACAATAGAATACTATGATTAAAAGAGAAATAATAATAATTATTTCAAAGTATGAAATACACATTACAAAAATTTTGCTGATTAAATAACAATCATTAAAAAACAAATAGTAATCATTCAATTTAATGATTCAATCATTATTACAATTAAACCATAACAAATATGATGTCATTCCTGAACAACCTGGAAAGTACTCTAGTGTAGTTCAAAAAAAAAAAAAAAGAAAAGAATTTCAGCTCATATCTTCGTTAATATTAACTCTATGATAAAACTGTATGGAACTAAAATTGTAGAGAATTAAATTTACTACAATTTATGTTCAGTGGTATTTTTAGTTAGGACTACTCCTTAAGGAGATATTGCTGAAATACCAGTTAGGTGGGAGGGTGAACCTCCCAATATTTTAGCTCATATCTCGGTTAATATTAACTCTATGATAAAACTGTATGGAACTAAAATTGTAGAGAATTAAATTTACTACAATTTATGTTCAGTGGTATTTTTAGATAGGACTACTCCTTAAGGAGATATTGCTGAAATACCAGTTAGGTGGAGGGCGAAGTTCCCAATATTTTAGCTCATATCTTGGTTAAAATTAACTTTATGATAAACCTGTATGAAACTAAAATTGTAGAGAATTAAATTTACTACAATTTATGTTCAGTGGTATTTTTAGATAGGACTACTCCTTAAGGAGATATTGCTGAAATACCAGTTAGGTGGAGGGCGAAGTTCCCAATATTTTAGCTCATATCTTGGTTAAAGATTAAATCTATGATTACAACCTGTATGGAAACTAAAATTGTAGAGAATAATTTACTACAATTATGTTCACAGGAGTCATTTAGTTTAGGACTACTCCTTAATGGAGATATTTCGCTGGAAAGAGTTAGGTGGAGGGTGAAGCTCCCAATCATTTTAACTCATTATCTGGGTAATATTAACTGCTATGATCAAAAATCTATAAACTAAAATGTAAGAGATTAAATTCCTACAGTTAGGTTTCAGTGGTATTTTAGTTAGGACTATCTGTCCTTAAGGAGATATTGCTGAAATGACACACAATTAGGTGAGATATTTTAGCCATATCTCGGTTAAGATTAACTCTATAGATAAAACTGTGGGAAACTAAAATTGTCGAGAATTTAAATTTACTACAATTTATGTTGAGTGGTATTTTTTTTAGATAGCACTAAATTTCCCTTAATGGAGATATTTCTGATAAATTTCGTAAATGAAGATTCAATTCAAGCTACGTTAATAGAAGGTTGCATCTAACAATTTTCAGTTGCCTTTTATTTTTTTATTTCCTCTTTTACATTGTGTTTACCTTATCTTAAAAGTTAGACAAAAAATTCCCTACAGTTTGGACAGGTAATTCCGATCCGGGGAGCCATGTATGCGAAAATGAGATCATTTTGGCAAATGAATTCCTCAATGATATTTGTTTTGTTTTTTTTTTAAATTTAGTAAAATATCGCAATCAGAATCCTAATTTTAACTCACATTAAATTCTTGATTAATATTATATAGCCGAATATGAAATAAATATCATTTGAAAATGGCACTTTAGAGGACAAGGCTACGTCACCCCCCCAGTGACTGCCACAACACCCCCCCTTAAATAAATTTTCCCCGGAAAAATCATTTAATTTTTCTTATCTTTAATTAATATCATGATTAATGAAAATCATTGCTGCAATTTGTCGTGATTTTTCTCGAAAATGGCTCCAAAGAATTTTTTTTTTTTAAACTTCGTATACTATCTACAGACATACATACCATACCTATCTTTTATTTTTAAAAATTAAATTTTACTTTTATTATATATTTTCTGAAAAAAAAGTTTTTTTTTTAAAGGGTTCTAAGGGAAAAGTTACATTATGTTTTTACTTTCTCTTACTCCCTAGTAAAAGAGGAAGTATTGTAATCGTGTCAAATTTTCGATATCTAGTTTTAACCGGAAATATCCATTTTGAGGTCCCCCGGAGTCCAAAGCAACCTTTATTTGAAGCATTTCTCTGGGAAAATTCATTTAAGGGCACTTTTTGGGGGAGGGGGTGGGCTTATGTTTTTCTCTAAAGTGCCATCGTAGTTGGATTATACAATTCCTATCATCCAAACAAAATTAATTCAGAAATAAATAATTCGCTAAAATTCCTAAGTTTCAAGGAAATTAGGTAAACCGGAAGTGGCGCTTTTACTGAATAGTTTTTTTTTTTTTCAGTTTTCGAAAATCTGGTACACAAACTATAAATATTTCGTCAATTATAATTTTGAGAACTGTAGTAAGAGAAAGTTGTGTGAGTGTTTCACACGAGATTTTTTTTTCTAAGGTACCATTTCAGTACAATGCATGGTTCTGCCATCTATATGATATTAACATACATTACAAGTCTTTAAGTAAAATTCTGTGTTTTTGCAATAAAAAAACTATGAACCAATTTACAGCCCTTCAAAATCTTTTTTATTTAAATGTTAATATTTAACAGTCTGTCTTTTCCTTACGTACGTTTCGGCATTGTATTTGCCATTATCAAAGGTTGTTTTATAATTTAAAACGAACAGTATATTATCTGTAAAGAAGTTAAATAATAGTTACATTGAAATTAAAAGTGCCTATTGCATATATCTAATATAATACTGCTATAATTGTCCACAAATTTCTAAACTCACCTTGTATGCGTTTTATGGTAGTTTAAAAAATATACAGATTGTTGAATTGGATTGTTACTTTCTCTTACTCCTAGTAAGAGGAAGTATTGTAATCGTGTCAAATTTTCGATATCGAGTTTTCACCGGAAATATCCGTTTTGAGGTCCCCTGAGTCCAAAAAAGTGGTTTTTAGCGAATGGTCTGTGTGTGTGTGTGTGTGTCTGTGTGTGTGTGTATGTATGTGAACAGCATAGCTCACAAACGAAAAATCGTAGAAAGTTCAAACTTGATATTATGTTTAGGTATCACCATGGGATCTGACGGTGCGTTATGTGTCAATATTCCTCAACCGGAAGTACCACTTTACTAGTTGTTTTTTTTACGTTTTTGCAATTTTCTCAAAAATGGCTCCGAAGATTTTCTTATACTTGCTATATCAACTACACATACAAAGAGCTAAACTTTTATTTGAAACATTTCTCCAGGAAAATTCATGTATGGCACTTCTGGGGGCGGGCCGGGTGGGGTTGGGCGTAGGTTTCATCTTAACGCTGTTCGTCTAAGAAGAATTCTGTCATCTAATACCGTTTAATTAGAATTAAATATGTGGTTGAGAGATTCCGAGTTTGAAAAAAAATAGAAATAACCGGGAGTGCGTTTTTACTGAAATAAATGTTCCGTTTGCTGGTATTTTTCCCTCTACGAAAATGGCCTCCAAACGATGGTCTTAAAACCACCGTGTGTAAACATATACATAATTAAAAGCAGCTCACCCACTCATCGACCCGTTTATTGTAGAAACTTTTCCCCTAGATAAAATTCATTAAGGGGGGGGCGGACTTGTGGCCGTGGGAGGGGGGTTATGTTTTCTTTAAAATGCTATCACAGTTGATTATACAATTCTGTCATCCAAATTGAAATAACTAGAAATTAATATATGACCCAAATTCCGCGTTTCAAGGAAATTAGTAAACCGGACAGTTTTACTGGACAGTGTTTTCACTTTTCGACGAATTTCATTAAATTTGGTACACTAACTATAAAATTTGTCAATTATAAAATTAGTGGTACTGGAGTGTAAGAGAAAGTTGTGTGAGTGTTTCACACCAGATTTTTGAACAAGTAAAATTGTGAGTTATATTTATGTAGATTATACTGCCTTTATGTTGATGTGTTATAGTTTGCTCCAGAAATGGTAAAAGGTGTTGTATTATTTATATGTTATTTAATTTTTTAAAACCAAAATAAGGTGCACCCATGTGGTTCTATTGGCTGATTTCAAGTAACTGAATATGCTTCATTATTTTATGTTAGGCCTGTCAGTGCAGAAGTAGAAAATATTCATTAATAGATACTTTTTGTAATGATGTGTAAGATATTTATGTATTTAAAATTTTTTTTTGGTATTTGCTTAATTACTTACTATGTTCTGAGTTTAACCCTAGCTATTCGCTTTCTACTGGGTAACTGAAGAAATTGATGTGTGGGGAAGTGCGGTGTGTTTTTCAAATATATTGTGTGTTATAAAAGATTTATATATTATATCTATGTTAGTTAATGATTGTTAATGATTTTTTATTGATGATAAATGTTTCTATTATATTTTATTTAAATAGTTGATATGTAGGATATAGTTGGTTTTCCCTTTTTAGATGGTTAGAACTATAAGGTTTCTTTGGTGCAGATTATATGAGCAAGTAATTTAATGGGTTAAGTTTGATGGAGGTTATTTTATTTCTGTATATAAATTTTTAATTGTTTAATAATGTGTATTCTCTTGATTTGGTATATTCCTTTCTGTCGTTACTATGTGTCAATGGTGGATGTAAGTTACTTGTATTAATAAAAAAAAAAAAAAACAAAAAAAAAAAAAACTTATAGAAGAAATATCAGGACCTACATATATAATAGTATATATTAGTGTATATATATAAAAACAAGGATACATTAAAAGTATTGCTATATTTTCAAATTGAGGAAAATCAGTTTGACAGAATTTGGTGGAGTACTTTGCATATAGAAGTTGTGTTGTATTTTTTTTTGCATTTTTTCTTGAAAATCGCACTCTTTCGATATAAGCGATTATCTATAAACATTGTTACACATGAAAACGCCTCTATTATTTTTTATTTGTAACAAATATTTTTACATAAGAATAGTTTGTATGTGTCGTCTTTGATGAGGAAAGGAAGCCCCAAGTGTGGCCACTCAGATATATACAGAACATGTCCAAAGTTGAACAAGGCTATGTTGAAAAATGCCACTTAAAACCCAGAAAGATACTCAAAAAAGTGAACTCATAACGTTTGTGATAGACTTCATGCAGCCTCTAGTTTATGATGGTGTTAATGTTATTGATTTTATTGCCGCGGCTTACACCTGAAAATCGGTGATCTACAAAAGTTGCGATTTTCCTGTGACCCCCCCCACTTTTTTACTGGAAAGACTACTGAAAATAATGAAGAATAATGCCCGTTAATTTCACTCAAATTCAAAAAACGTGTGCCGAGATATTCAACCTGAAGATGCAATTTTCGTCTTCCCCCCCCCCCATTTCTCTGTTTCATAAACTGAAATTAAAAGCGGATTTTCTTATTAATTTCTAATAAATAAGAGAGTTCAAATGCTGACAACACCTAAAACCTATTTTAGATCCATAAGGGACTTGAAAATCAGGTAAAACATCATTAAAACAAAACAATATTCCGGTTTATTTACAAAAATCTATAAAAAAAAAACAATATTTCCTATTTATTCAAAATGAATCTTCCCGGCTTAACCGGCACAAGTGCAGTCGCTGCCCAACAGATGAAGTTGCTAACGTATCATGTCTGCCGGAATTGCTAAGCAGGTTTGGATTAAGTCTTCTCTAAGTGCTTCTAGAGTTGTTGGTTCCCTGACATAAATTTTTTCTTTGAGATATCGTCAAAGAAAAAATTCAAGAGGGGTTAAATTTGGCGATTTGGAAGGCCAGGCAGCTTACCGGTCCCTGTCTCCCGATCCAGCGGCTACTGAAACTCTCCATTCACTTTTCTCCTCGCCAGATTTAAACCCTCTTGAATTTTTTCTTATTTGGCGATCTTAAAATCCAAACCTACTTAGCAATTCCGGCAGACATGATACGATTAGCGACCACATCTGTTGGGCAGCGACTGCGCTTGTGCCGGTTAGGCCGAGGAGGTCCTTTTGAATAGATAGGAAATATTTTTTTTTTATAGATTTTTGTAAATAAACTGGAATATTTCTTAAATAGTTCTGGAATATTTCTAAAATAGGTTTTAAGTGTTGTCAGCAATTGAACTCTCTTATTTATTAGAAATTAATAAGAAAATCCGCTTTTAATTTCAGTTTATGAAACAGAGAAATAGGAAAGAAAGACGAAAATATATAATCTTAATGGTTGAATATCTCGGCAACGGTTTGAAATATTGAAGTGAAAATTAACGGCATTTTTCTTCATGTTTTTAGTAGTTTTCAATACAGTAGTTAAAAGTGGGGGTCAAAAGGAAATCGCCACTTTCAATCACCGATTTCTCACGTGTAAGGCGGCAATAAAATCAAATAACATTAACACCATCATAAATTAGAGCGCAAATACTTCAACAAACGTTATGTTCACTTTTTTGATATCTTTCTTCGTTTAAGAGTTATTTCAAAAGTGGCCTGTATAAATGGGGCACTGTATATATTACCGCCTATTTATATAGCCAACTCATATAAATATTGCAATTTTAAAGAATTTATTGGTATAAGAGAATGTTGTATGAATGGTTTCATGGATTATGTCGCCACGGATTGACTATATGATTTGCACAATTTTGTGGTGGCGGGGGGAGTTTGGTATATTTGCATATTTGATTTGGGGTTTAATGACTTGAATTTTGACTTTTGAATGGGATTTACTGGACCGGGGACGGTCGGGCAAAATGTTGTTGTAGAATTGCTGTTAGGATTTCTACCAAATCACCCGGCTATCTGAGAATCATCTGTAGTAGTCTGTGCGCCCCCAATCATTGGGCGGGCTAGCCTCTCTCTGTCTGTCGGTCTTTCTCTCTCTCCTCCTCTATACAGTTTGGCACATCCAGTTTTGCTTCTGCATTACCAAAAACCCTGCCTGAGTCTGGAGGCCTAGTATGGGGGAGGCTGATAGCTACCCCACCCCACCCTGGGACCTCTTGGATGTGGACGAGAGACGTACCTCAGTGAGGAGCCTTCTATACTTACTATTGGTTTGTGTGCCGCCTCACCCCAGCTACCCCTGCACCAAATCCTACCTACCTACAGCCTCCCCCTTCAGTTCCGCCCGCCTTACAACGATTCTCTACAGCTGGCTGAACGAGACAGAGTGAATGCGAGCGGCGGGTGGCGCGCGGGGGTATTTCCTCCTCCACTTCAAAGCCTACCCCGCAAGGATATTGATCGGCATTAGTCGGCTATGGTTCGGCAAATTTCGGCTGTTTTTACCTCCATGCCCGACTTCATCACTACCGCCAGGACCCTTCTCACTACCAGTTGCACGCACCCTCCTGATGCCAACACATTTTGGTTTAGAACGGGCGTGTTGGGGGGCGGGGGAGTTCCACATTTTCAACTCACCGACACAAGCACACTTGCACACATATAGAACACCGTTAAGACCTTCCACTATATACACTCCACAATCCATTGTGCGCTACCCTAGAAGGGGGAACCTCCACAGTTCAGAATACTAGGGAAAGGTCGATACCCCGGTTCATACCACTTCACTTCTGTTGTTAATACACGGCAAAAAGGTTTATTTTATTTCAGACTTTTTCATACTCCTCCTAATAAGTGGAAAGTATTGCTTCGAGATCGGGCCAAATTTTGGAAATTAACTTTTTGCCCGGAAATACATGTGTTAGATCCCCTGGCAAAAATGTTTACAGAAAACCATCAACTGAAAACGTGATTTTATAGAATAGGTTTTTGAGTTTTGTTTTTTTTGGGCGAGGGAGGATTTCCTCGAAAACTGGTGCAATGATTTTTTTGGGGAGAACTTGGGAGAATGCTTGCTGCAAAGATTAGAAAAGTATCACTTTTATTTGAAACAGTTTTCGTGGAAAAAAAAATTGATTTTTATAAGGAGGTTATTGGGGAACCTGTCAGTTAGTTTAAACTTAAATTTGCACAAGCTCAGGTTTCAAGTAAAAGCCCTCCTCCCCAAATCACTATGTTTATGGCCAACTAAACATTGTAACTTTGTAGGCGTATGAGAAAGAGTCGTGTGAGTGTTTCACACCAGATTGAATCCCTAGATGAATCCCAGAATGAATCCCTATCATTCCAAGTGAAATTAATTCTATGTGCGGTTCTCGGGGGGAGGGTGGGGGACAGTAACGCTAAACTTTCCCTGAAGAAGCGTTCATAGAATTCCAAATTTGAAGAAAATGGAAAAACTGGAAGTGTACTTTGCAAAAGACATTCCTTCTTCCCCAAAAGGCTGAAACGCCGATCGCCTCGCGGTTATTCTGATCGTTTGATAAAACAAAAAAAATTTGGTGTGAAACATTCACACAACTTTCTCTTACTCCAATCTCTCAACGTTATAATTGACCAATTTTATAGTTTGTTATATCAAAATTTTAATGAAATTCGTCGTAAACTAAAAAAAAAAAAAATACTGTTCAGTAAAAGCGCACTTCCGGTTTACTAATTTTTTCTTAAAACTCGTAATTTTGGCGAATCTATTTATTTCTGAAAAGTTGTGTTGGATATAGGAAATTGTATAATTCCAACTATGGATAGCGATTTTAGGGATAAAAAACATTACCCCCAACTTCATTCCCAAAAGTGCACTTGAATGAATGTTCCGAGAGAGAAGAAAATGTCTTTAATAAAAGTTGTAAATCTGTGGTTTCGATTATCTAAAAAGGTCAGAACAATCGTGTGAGCTGTTTTTGAGAAAAATGCCGAATATAGGAAAAAAAAATAAATATCATTTGAGTGTAAAGTGGCTGAAAAGTAAACGCCACTTCGGGTTATTCTGATATTTTTCATAACTCGGGAATTTCAACAACATATTTAATTTCAATTACATTATTTAGATGACAGAATTGTTTAATAAACTGAAATAGCACTTTAGATGAAAAACCTAACCCCACCTCTCCCTCATAACTGCCCTTAAATGAATTTTCCCAGAGAAATGTTTCAAATAAAAGTTGTAGCTCTTTGTATGTGTAGTGATATTCCAAGTTCAAGAAAATCGTCGGAGCCATTTTTGAAAAAAATCGCAAAAAAGTAAAAAAACCAACTAGTAAAGTGGTACTTCCGGTTGTGGAATTTTGATAGTTAACGTACTGTCAGATCCTATGGTGATTACCTAAACGGGATTATTACGTTTGCAATCTATTCTAACAATACACACACACACACACAGACCAATTTGCTGTAAAAAACCAACTTTTTTTGAGGGCACTAAGCGGATTCTCAAAAAAGGATATTTACCACGGTGAAAACGCGATATCGAAATAAAATTTGACAACGATTACAATACGTTCAGAGCGTACGGGTGGGGGGGGTGGGAGTAAGTGAAAGTAATAATTGAAAATTATGCTGCGTAATTTTTAAATGATATATCTTCAGCAGCCTTATATGGAACACTGTATGTTGTCAAAAAGACGATCAGCTTGGGCAAATTTAATTTTAAAACTCACAGGACCCTCCACTCCCCCCAAATAGCTCTCAGTCGATCAATTATTTTCAGAAAAATGTTTCAAATAAAAGTGATACGTTTCTATTTATGCCGCAAGGATTAAAAAAACAAAAACAAAAAAAAAACCTCAAAATCCTTCCGGTTTGAGACAGTCTTACTTCCGGTTAACCGATTTTTTCAAATTTGGAATTCTATCAATGGTTCTAATGTGTAATAATATTATGTAGGTGGTAAAACCTATATATTATACTAAAGTGGTACTTTAGAGGAGAGCATGACGCTAACATAGTCCCCCCCTCACCCAAAGTAACCAGTAATCAATTTTGGTCAAAATTGTTTCAAATAAAAGTAGAACATTATTAGGTGGTAAAATCGTATACGAGTTTAAAAGAATAATGGTTGAGCCATATTCGAGAAAATTACGAAAACTAACCCCCCCCAAATTTGTAAAATCTTTCTTTCCCGTTGATGGATTATGTCCAAAATCTTCCGTGTCACAAAATATGGTGTGGTAGTACCAAAACCAATATGCCAAATTTTAAGCTTCTACAATTATTCGTTTTTACTTTCTCTTATTCCTAGTAAGACAGGAAGTATTGTAATCGTGCCAAATTTTCAACATATCGAGTTTTCAACGGAAATATCCGTTTTGAGGTCCCCTGAGTCCAATAAAGTGGTTTGCGTGTGTGTGTGTGTGTGGGTGTGCCGTGTGTATATATGTGAACAGCATAGTTCAAAAAATGAAAAAAATAAAAACTGTAGAAAGTTGAAACTTGATATTCCCCGTTTAGGTATCACCATGGGATCTGACAGACAGTACGTTATCTGACAAAATTCCTGAACCGGAAATACCACTTTACTAGTTGATTTTTTTTTTACTTTTTTGCGATTTTCTCAAAAAATGCTCGCAACACAGATTTTCTTCAAACTTGATAGCTTACTAAGACACACATACAAAGAGCTACAACTTTTATTTGAAACATTTCTCTGGGAAAATTCATTTAAAGGTACTTTTGGGAGAGGGGTGGGGTTAGGTTTTCATCTAAAGTACTATTTTAGTTTATTAGACAATTCTATCATCTAAATAATGTTAGTTAGAATGAAATACATATTTGAAATTTCGGAAAACCGGAAGTGCGTTTATTACTTTACCATTTTACTAAGTAAGTAATGCCTATTTTTTCAGGCGGGCTTAACGTCCAACTACCAAATTAGGTGTCGTGGACGGGGGCGGAAGCACCTACTTTACTATTAACATTTTTTTAAACAAATATAAAATTTAGTTATACGCTGGACTCGAACTGGGGTCCTCCCACTTACAAGTCCATGCTCATAACCAATACACCAACACCCGCCCCACCACTTTACTAAATAATTTTTCCCATATTAACTACACATACAAAGAGCTATAACTTGTATTTAAAAAAACATTTCTCTAGGAAAATTCATTTAAGGGCACTTTTGGGAGATGGGACGGGTTATGTTTTTATCTAAAGTGCTATCATAGTTGATTATACAATTCTATAACCCAAACAAAATTAATTAGAAATAAATAGATTTGGCCAAAATTCGGTGTTTCCAAGAAAATTAGTAAACCGGAAATGCGCTTTTACTGAACAGTTTTTTTTTCCCCCAGTATTTCAACGAATTTCATTAAAATTTTGGTACACAAACTATAATATTTGTTTATTTATAATTTTGAGAACTAGAATAAGAGAAAGTTATGTGAGTGTTTCACACCAGATTTATTTTTTCGTATTCAGGGGACCACAAAGCATGTATTTCCGGTGAAAAATCCGAATTAGGAAAATCTAGCACGATCTCTGGAAGACTTATTTTTATTTTACTAGGAGTAAGAGAAAGTAAAACTTTTCTATTGTTATTTTGTCAACTTATTTACTTGTTGAGTAAATACGCAGTTGCAAATTAAGAAAATGACGTGTGAGTGTTTCAAACACAGATTCTTTACTAAATCTGAATGGCTGAAGAAAAAAAATGGGGCAGTAAATTTACATTTGGCAGATGATTTATACCTGTAAAGTTTAGGAATATTTGGACCCACTTAGTGGGTATAATTCCAAAAAGCGGCACCGTTAGTTATATTCATAAACATAACATCCAAGGCAAATGATATTAAATCATTTTATATTTCAGTAGGAGGCATTATCATCACCCCCTAAGCTATAATTTTTTTCTCCAACCCACCCCATATTTGCCTAGAGAACTGACCACAATTTTAGAGCACTTTATTACCAAGCATTGTACCCCACCCCCACCTACCCCTACATTACATAGTTCCCTAAAATAAAAAAAGCAAAACATTTTACCTCATATCTTGGTTAATATTGGCTCTGTGATAAAACTGTATAGAACTAAAATTGTAGAGAATTAAATTTACTACAATTTATGTTCTGTGTTATTTTTAGATAGGACTACTCCTTAAGGCGATATTGCTGAAATACCAGCTAGGTGGAAGGTGAAGCTCCCAATATTTTACCTCATATCTTGGTTAATATTAACTGTATGATAAAACTGTAGAGAACTAAAATTGTAGAGAATTAAATTTACTACAATTTATGTTCTGTGGTATTTTTAGATAGGACTACTCCTTAAGTAGATATTGCTGAAATACCAGTTAGGTGGAGGGTGAAGCTCCCAGTATTTTACCTCATATCTTGGTTAATATTAACTCTATGATAAAACGTATAGAACTAAAATTGTAGAGAATTAAATTTACTACAATTTATGTTCTGTGGTATTTTTAGATAAAAGTATTTTCAGAGGTATAAAATTATGACTCTTGACCAATTATTGTTTAAAAAATTGGTGTATTAACACATCTATAGGTAGTTGTTTATACGGTGCCTGGTTTAGTAACTAAGGGCCGCTAAGTTTTATCAATAACAACTGTTTACGTGATAAAATAAATAATGTATTTAAAAATATATTGCTGATTAAAAAAAAAAATCTGTTCTGAAACACTCGTACGTTTTAATTTGATTTTTTTTTTTCATCAATAACAGAATTTTTGTTAAGTGGTTAGTTGCTATTAATATTAAACAGATATAGGAATTGTACACAGTACTGAAATCAAATTATTTGAAACGCACATAACATCGTAACTGTCTGGATGTTATGGGTAACTAACCAGTTATAAATAAATAACTTTCTCAAACCAAACTTCTATCAAAGGTTGGATAGAAGAACAACGTCTGCTTTAGTGGGAGAGAACTCCAGTTCATGATTTTGTTCAAAAATATCTCCAACGATTTTCTTCAAAATTCCTAGAGGTTTCTACACAAATAAATGCCTATCACTTTTATATGAAAATTTTTTCTAGAAAAATTGATTTTTTTCCAGAAAAATTGATTTTTTTCCTTGTTGATTCACACCACCGACCACCACTAATAGCGGTTCATACTGGAAAACATGTACGCTATTGTTCCCTTAGACACCTCCTTCCAAAAAATCAATTTTCCCCAGATGAAAATTTCAAACAAGTGTGATATCTATGTGTGGGTGAGTGTGGATACTATACGAAGTTTAAAGAAAATTCTTTGGGAGCCATTTTTGAGAAAATCGCCCAAAAAAAAAGTGAAGGATAAAAAATATTCAGCAAAATTAGTACTTCTGGTTGATGGTTTTCCCGGTCTGAATGGTATAGCAAGTTTGGTATTCGGACATAGTTACTAACATCAATCACATCAGACATGGAAGATTTCAGGCAAAATCCATTAACCAGATGTGCGACTTTACTGAATGGTTTTCTTCCTTTCAGTTTTTCATGATTTTCCACTCGAATAACGTCTTCAACGATTTGATTTAAACTTGGGGGAATGCTTACTTCATAGATAGAAACGTGTCATTTTAGATAGCCAATTTTAGTTAGTATACCACAAATTTTATGAAAATTCGTCGCTGTTATTAAAGTGGTAAAAACCACGAACACGAAAAAACGAAAAAGAAAAAAAAAAATCTTGATGTGAAACACTCATCTACAAAATTATCTTACTCCAGTTCTTTAAAAATTATAAGTGGACTCATAAACATTTGTATAGTTGTGTGTTGTGTATCCAAATTAACAATTCGTCAAAAACTGAACGAAAACTGTCCAGTAAAAGCGCACTTCCGGTTTACTAATTTTCCTGAAACTCGGAATTTTAGCCATCTATTTATTTCTAATTAATTTGGTTTAGATGATTGAATTGTATAATCAACTATGATAGCACTTTAGAGAAAAACATAACCCCACCCCCTCCTCCAAAAGTGCCCTTAAATGAATTTTCCCAGAGAAATGTTTTAAATAATAGTTGTAATCTTGCTTTGGTTTAGTTTGATATACAGAAGTTTCAAAAAAAAATGCGTCGGAGCATTTTGTATGAGAAAATTGCGAAAAATTGAAAAAATCATTTAGTAAAGTGTTAAACTCACTTCCGGTTATCCGATTTTTTTAAACTCGGAATTTCAACAACATATTTAATTTCTAATTAATATTATTAAGAAGTCAGAATTGTCTAATAAACCGAAATAGTACTTTAGATGAAAACTTAATCCCACCTCTCCTCCGGAAGTGCCCTTAAATGAATTTTCCCAGAGAAATGTTTAAAATAAAAGTTGTAGCTCTTTGTATATGTAGTTGATGTACAAACCTTCAAGAAAATCGTTGGAGCCATTTTTGAGAAAAACGCAAAAAAAGTAGAAAAACAACAAGTTAAAGTGGCAATTCCGGTTTGAGTGTAATTTGCCAGATGGACCCACTGTCATAGATTGCCAACTATGGTGATCCCTAAGACGTGCATATCAAGTTTCAATCCTTTCTACGGTTTGTGTTCACATACCCACACACGAGACGACACACCACACGCACAGGCCGACCATTGAGTGCAAATTAAAAAACACTTTTTGTGAACCCATAGGGACAAACACAAAACGTGATATTTCCGGGAAAACTCTGGAGTACGAAAATTTGACACGATTGCAGTACTTCCTCTTACTAGGAGTGAGAGAAAGTAAAAAAAAAATGTTCAGTAAAAACAAACTTCCGGTTTACTAATTTTTCTTGAAACTCGCAAATTTTTAGAAATCTATTTATTATTTAATTAATTTTGGTTTAGATGGTAGAAATGTATGATCAACTATGATAGCACTTTAGAGATAAAACTAACCCTACCCATGCCCCAATAAGTCTGCTTAAATTGAGTTTACCCAGAGAAACGTTTTAAATAAAAGTTGTATCAGTGGTTCACATACCCACAGTGGTTCACATACCTAATCTAATCGTTGGAGCCGTTTTAGAGAAACTAGCAGAAAACTGAAAAAATACTTTTAAGTAAAAACGCACTTTTGGTCATCCGAATTTATCTTCAAACTCGGGAATTTCAATAACATGTTTAATTCTAATTAATATTATTTAGACGATAGCAGTATGTATGTAATAAACTGAAATGGCACTTTATAGGGAAACCTAACCCCATTTGTCCCCCAAATGGGTGGTGGTACCTAAACGGGGGTTAGCGGATACCCTAGCGAGGGAGGGTTTGCAGGATACCTTCATAGACCTTGAACCCTTCTGCGGGTTGCCCAGGAGCCTAATTCAAACTTCTATCAAAGGTTGGATAGAAGAACAGCGTCTGCTTTAGTGGGAGAGAACACCAGGACAGAGGCAGGCAAAAATTCTTTATCAAGAGACATTTGCCTAAATTCACCAGGTATCTATTGAGCCATAGCCGAAGGGCTATATGGCTAATAGTGGGTGTACTAACTGGGCATTGTAGGCTGAATAGACCACATGCACCAATTACAACTTACAGCTAGCGAGTTATGCCGATTCTGCAACGCTGAGGAAGAGACTCCGGTGCACATCCTCTGCGTTTGCGCCGGCTTGTTGAGGTCAAAGTTTCTTCAATTGGGGACAGCCAATCCCGAAGCTATCAGCTTCATGACGGAGCCGCTCTCAGCTTTGCTAGGCCTGATTAGAAGGGCAAAGCTGGGGGATGTGTTATAATTTTAGGGGATCCACAATAGACCTCGTTTTGTAGGTCGCACTGGAATGAGGCCCGTTCCCCCCCGCTTCTTTTATTCTCTTCTATTCTACCTAAACTGGAATATCAAGTGTTAACTTACTGCGATTTTCTCGTTTTTCTGCATGCTGTTCACCATACATTCTTGACCATTTTCTGAAAACCACATTTTTTGGACTCAGGGGACCTGAAAACGTGAATTTCCTGTGAAAACTCATTAATCGCAAATTTGACACGATTACAATACTTCCTCTTACTCTTAGTAAGAGGAAAGTAAGTACTAGAAATAAATTTTGTACCAACATAAGTTTGGTTCATTTCAAATAGCAATTGTAGTAATTAAATGTGCTTCAGGATGATGTCTAAGTTGGCAACAATGCTGCTGCTTGTCTGGCATCGTGTACTTATTTCCTTGAATGATGCTAATCGGTTTCGGATTTTCCCTTACATTGTCGAGAGTTCATCAAGTTGTGTAGAGACGTTCATATCCACATATTATAAACTTTTGATCACACACACACACACACACACACACTGAACCACCTGATTTTATCAAAATATATAAGGATATAAAATTATGTTGTGAAACACAGCCCAGACTTTCTCTTACTCCAGTTTACATAGTGACGTAGTCTCTAGTTTATCGAACTCTAATATATAATGGCTTCTTCTTATTGTAATTTATTTGTTTAATTCCACTAATAATTAGTTCGTTTCCTTTTTTTAATGTTGTTGCGACAAACTAGATTTTGATTGTATTTGCTCATGCGTAGATTCTTTTCTTTAATACTATGTGCGCTGCGTCACGTACTTAAAATTAATTTAAAATAGAATAGAATGACACAGGGGCGGTACTCAAACCCAGGCCCTGCAGCCTACCCATCGCGGCTTATTGTGCCAACCCCTTAATGTCTAGTAGAGGAATCCTTCCCTCTTCATGAGGTCCAGGATCTTCCCTACTAGTCCTTCTTGAAGTACGATTTTCTCCGGTCTCAACGTGCCGAAGATTTTGTACCTCACTCTGCCGATTGCAACGCAATCAAACAACAGGTGAGAGGCCGTCTCCTCCTCCTCCTGACGCAGTCTACACAAGGGCTCCGAATCAAATAATCCCACCTTGTGCAGATGTTTCTTGAACCTCCGTTCCCTGTAAACAGGCCCGTTATCAGACAAATCTGATATCTGCTTAGGCCCAGCGTCTCTCTGGTTCTTCTTTTACACAGCTCTGGCATAACCATTTTGCCGTGTTTTTCCCCAGTACTTAGCCTCCAGTGACGATTATGTTCTCTCCGAGCCCATTCTCTCAGAGACGCACTCGCCATACTTTTGCCTATCCCTAGAACAGGTTCCGGCCCACAGAAAGAGGTGTTCGCTCCATTCCTGGCCTGTTGGTCGGCTAGTTCATTGCCTTTTATCACCTTATGTCCTGGCACCCATACCAGCCGCACTTTATTGTGCTGGGAGAGCGCCTCCAGGGAGTCTCTACACTCCCTGACTAGAGAAGAAGTAATTCTGAATGCCCCAAGAGCCTTCAGTGCCTCCTGGCTGCCCGAAAAGATGCATATCTCCCTATTCCTAGGGCCCATACGTAAGTTCTCCTCAGCACAGACCTCTATTGCATAAATATCACCCTGGAATACCGTGGAGTATCCACCAAGAGGCCTTTCAATGAGTACCTCCGGTTTAACTCCATATATTCCGGCTCCAGTTCCGCAGGCCGTTTTGGATCTATCCGTGAACTAGGATCTCCCAGTCCGGCCCGTTTTTCCCAACTTTTAGCCCATTCCGATCTTGACGTAAAGATCACCAGGAAGGGGTTATCAAAGTGGAATGTTAGACAGCACTCTTCCCCACCATATTGAAAATAGGGCCAGGGTCAACCTTCTATATTATGTCCAAATGCTTGGCCAAGGAGCTCTTCAGTTTCCACTGGCCATTGTTCATTAGTCTGTACGCCGTCTCCGGGGAAACCTCTCGATTTTGGCTTCCAGCCTCTGCCATTCTCGCTCCCATCTGTACATCTAAAGAAGGTATGGCATGCATCATCCCTCTCTGAATCTCCGTAGATGCACAACGGGTTCCCCACTTTCCCCACCATCCGCAGGTACGCGGCAAAACAGTCATGCCCTGCAAGAGGGTGAGGATGTAGTCGTCCTTGCCGCCATGCCGCCTACTTATCCATTCCGACAGACTGTGGATGTGCCTCACGGTCCACCTTCCGCTGTGCTCATTTTCCCAAAGCTTCTGCCAAAACTTAAGAACTATAATGTCACAGATACAACCCTACCACTTTTTTTTCGGTAAAAATGGATTTTATTTTGACTTTCTGGGAGACTTGTCAGTTACGCTTAAATTTTAACTGCCACCATAAGTTTTCTTAGTTACGATAGAGGGCGCTGCTATAAATGTCTCACACAGATATACATGTACAACTCTTATCACCTTTTTTTGGTGGCGAGTTTAATTAAATCTAATCGTAAATATAGCAATTTTGTGTTTCACACGAGTGTTTTTGTTTTATTTTGTATTCTGTAGGGAAAGGTAGCCGATATTATCCATCTTATGGTGTGAATTCTGACTGTGAAGACGAGGAATCTGTGCCAGCTTCTGCAGCCTGTATCTACCAAGAACCATACGTGACCAGCAGTGCACATCAACAGCTGCAACCGGCTGGCCTCTCTGATACTCCTACATCTGAAGCCAGTGACGATCCAACGTTAACGGATTCAGAATTAGCACTCGCTAGGGATTCCACGCTTTTAGTCCATAACGGTAAGTTGCAATATATCTGTTTTATATATACGATAAGAAAGTAAACAAATTTTTGTTCCGTTAACGGTCACGACTTTAGTCACGTTTTTTCCCTCCATGTTTTTGTGTTAATATTGCAAAATCGGCTGGACAGATTTTCAAGCGGCTTGCTCCATTTGACACAGCATTTTCTGGAGAATGTTAAGAGGGGGGTGAGTGGTTTTCTAGAGAATATTAAGGGGTGAGTCCCCGCCCGGAAGGTTGTGGGCGTATGGTGGCATGCCATGCCAAGGTGCATGCCAAATAATAATTTTGTGCAACAATAAAAGAAAATTTCTCATTTCTAAGTTTGTACTATGTTATTTGTTAAAAGCGCTGACTCCCTCAAGGACCTCCCGCTAAGCTGCCGATTTAGGCACCTATAGTGATTAGAATTATATTGATTATAATTTATTATAATCAGACGGATTTTCAAGCTGTTTGCACCATTTGCCAGAGATTATTCTCGGGAATGGTAGGAGTGATGAGGGTTTTCTGAATTATATTCATATATATATATATTATATATATATAGATTATCTATATATAATATATGTATATGTGCGTGGTGCGTGTGTGTGTGTGTTTGTGTGTGTGCTTAACAGCATAAAAGAAAAACCCTAACTAAAACTTGATTATTTCTATATTTATCAACAGACAAACTAAGAGTTTAATCTTTTTACAATTTTTCCATATTTTTCCTAAAATATCTTGAAAATGCTGCGTCGTAGTTGATTTTGGCATTCTCTTGACCTCCCTTGTTGGATGATTACCTGCTTTTGAACAGATCTTTAAAATTATGTAGTAATAAGGAGATTAGATTGGGGAGGGCCACGCCTAATTCCACTGCCACCTTCGTTGAGAGGTCTATTGTGTATCCCCTGGGTTTATAGCACATCCCTCAGCTTCGCCCTCTTAATCAGCAAAGCTGAAAGTGGCTCCGTCATGAAGCTCGTGACTTCAGGATTGCTAGTCCCCAGTTGAAGAAACCTTGTTCTCGCCAAGCCGGCGCAATCGCAGAGGATGTGCACCGGGGTCTCTTTCTCAGCATTGCAGAATCGGCATAACTCGCTATCTGCAAGTTGTAATTGGTGCATGTGCCTATTCAGCCTACAATGCTCTGTTAGTAGACCCGTTATTAGCCTTATATCCCTTCGGCTATGGCTCAATAGGTCCTTGGTAAATTTAGGCAAATGTCTCTTAATGAAGAGTTTAGCCTGCCTTGGCCCTGGCGTTCTTTCCCACCATCGCAGACGCTGGTCTTTTATCCATTCCTTGATACAAGCGTAAATGAGACTCCTGAGCAACCCACAGAAGGGACGGGGTCTATAAAGGTATCCTTCGAGCCCTCCCTCGCCAGGGCGTTCGCCCGCCCTTTCATTGCTCACAAACCCCGCATGTCTCGGCACCCAGACGAGTGTCACTTTGTTCCGAGCACCCACCTCGGTAAGGGCAGATAGACAGTCCCACACCAGTCTTGAGACTATTTGGTGTGAGGAAATTGTCTTCAGGGCTGCCTGACTATCGGAGTATATGGCTATTTTTCTACCCTCTTACCGTTGCCTTAATCTCCTTAGCGCAGAGTTGTAACGCCACAACTTTGACCTGAAAGACCATGGTGTACTTCGCTAGACTGGCCTTGATCTTAATTTTAGGCCTGCCCCCAGCTCAGACCCACGTCGGAGTTTTAGAGCCGTCTGTATACCAGACCGAGTTACCCCTTAGAGTGGATCCCTGTCCATTAATAAGGAGGGATCCGTTACTCAGCATAACTCAAAAAAAAAAGAAGGAAAATCGCAGAAATCAAAATTTCTCAACCGGAAGTACCACTTTACTGAATGGATTTTTCAAAAGTTTTCCGATTTCTTTAATTTTTGGAATATTAACTACATATATATAGCTACAACTATTTCTGCGGAGAAATTCCATTTAAGGGAATCAAGAGAGTGAGGTGGGGTTATGTTTTCCTCTAAAGTGCTATTTCAGTTTATTACACAATTCTATCATCTAAATAATATTATTTAGAATTATATATTTTGTCAAAATTCTGAGTTTGAAGAAAATCCATTGAACTTGTATCCATAAAATCACCGGACGGTATGGGGGTTTTTGGAAATGATGTGGTGAACAGGTTTGCCAAATTAGGCACCTCTATCTCCCTTTCATTGGTCCCGAGCCTTCTGTTGGTATATCTTCAGGCACATGTCTGTCAAGCTTCCAGTCATGGACAGCTTCACAGCACTCATCCCTATGGAGCTGCCTGTTGTAACCAGAATTGCCAGTGTTACCGGGAAGCATGGAACGTTGGGTTTCACCATGATACCAAGTTGTCAAATGATTATAATGGAACAACTGCCGACTCGAATCAATATGATTCGCAGAAGGGCTAAAAATCTCCACTGAAGGATACCAATTTTTGCAGTGAGGATTCTTGATGCATGTCGGCCAATGTGGTGATGAGTATAAGTCTGGTGTATTGGATAGGACTGGTCGGTCCAGAACCTGTCCCAGATGTTGTACGAGGGGATGTGTTTATAAGATTGGGTGCCCAAATCAGGCAAGCGATTGTAACAGCAAGAGAGCAAACAGCAAAGAGAACAAGAGAATCTCAACAGCAAGAGAGCAAACAGCAAAGAGAGCAAAAGAATCTCAACCGCTTTCTCGGACTGGAGTGGGAGGAGCTGTATAAATATAGCGACGGACAGTCCATAAAACACAGTTAAACAGTTAAACACAGTTGAGAATTCAGTTCTATACATCCAATCGCTATAAGTGTCATTACTCTAACCACTCTACCTTAAACATTCATCCATTGTAAAGTCCAGGCAGTCTGTCTCTACTTATTAATATATTAGTTAACCAGTGTTAACCAAATCTTCTTCTTAATTCATCAACCAAACAAATTCTCTTCACCCTACAAATCCATTATACGATCGAGCCATCGAGAAGCCATTTTCGAGACAATTAAAAATAAAAAAACTTCCGTTTAACCTGATTTTCTTCAAAATTGAAATTCTCACAATGTTTCTAATGAATATTAATATTATGTAGGTTTCAGCACCATACATTGTGCTGAAGTGGCACTTTATAAGGAAAGCTTCAACTTATTGTTACCTCAGTACCACCAAAAACAAATTTTCCCCAGGCAAATTGTTATTGTTATAAATAAAAGTGATAGGCATGTATGTGTGCAGATAGTACACCAAGTTTAAGGAAAAATCTTTGGGAACTGTTGTCGAGTATATCGCCAAAAATTGAAAAAAAAAAAAACTATTCAGTATAATTACACTTCCGGTTAATGGATTTTGCCCAAAAATTACGTGTCAGATGTGGTGGTCGTAGTTGGTTATCAGCAATCCAAGATGCTCACCGGGGATCCGGAGGCAGGGCTATTAGGTGAGACGTTGCTGTGTCATTCACGGAAATCTCTCAGGCATCTCGTTGGATCCCTTACTGGGGGGGGGCATTGTGGTTTTAAAGGAGACACCTCTACGTAATGGGGCTCATGCTGGATCCATTTTATGGAGTCTGTGAGACAAAGGAGGAAACACCCATCCATCAATCTTATGACAGATTGCTTGGGCTGTGAGGAAATTAGGTTCAGAATCTTTAACCGGAACATAATGTCGTTGGAACAGCTTAGGCTATGTCCTTTTAAGATTATGGCCCGATTTGTTCGGACTGTGATAAAACTTAGGTGGGTGTAACCTGGGCCCGTACTTTTGTTCCCAGACCCGGTAGTTATTTTTTTAGGGCAACTATATTAGAGGTCCATGGTGGCTTTGAATAGCGCAGGGTTTAGCCCTCCCCTCTAGTGAATAATAATTAAACACCGAAGGATTTCATTAAATTTGATACTACTAACTACGATGTAGCCTGACTCTATTTGTATGGGGAATTCCCCGAAAACAAATAAATAAAAAAAAAAAAAAAAAATACTACTAACTACGAATACAGAGGCCTATCACTTTTGTTGGGAACAATTTTTACGAGAAAGTTCATTTTCAATAAGTTTTAGGAGTGGGGGAATTTATACTTTCCTCAATCAAGTCATTTTAAGCAGACATTTAGTAAAAGTTATAAGTTGGGGGAAAATTTGTCACTTAAATCTGTGCAAACCGGAGTGAGAGAAAGTCGTGTGAATGTTTCACCCCAGCTTTTTGTTTGCTGGTTTTGTGTTCATAAAATTTGTCTATTTACTATTAGATTTTAAATAAATGTGGTAAATTATTTTGTTGACAAAATGTCATCAAATTCGCATTATATGGAAATTTATCTACCTATAAAACATCTAGGTTCGGTTTTGATAGATTGGAGGTTTGCCAAAGTAAGACGGCATATACAACATTTTTATTGTAATTTCCACATACACATTTCAAACACATTATATCTATAGAAGATTGCCTTGTCAATTTGTTTGGATTGCCAGAATTATATCTGTTATTTACAAAGCAGCAAGATTCTGGGTCCATAAATTTGGAAAAAATCTGGTATAAAACACTCATTCGTCTTTCACTTAGTCCTTGATCAATATAATGGGTATGATGTAGGAGAATAATGGTTTGGTTTGAATGAACAAACTAAATATGGCTGAACACTGTATAATGTTAAAAGTGACACTGACTGCCTGGACTTTACACTAAAATGGTAGAGTATGGTAGAGTGGTAAAGGGTAAGGTAAATGCCACGTTGTAACTGGCGAGTGAACTCTGTTGTATATCTATCTCCCCTCGCTGTATTTATGCAGTTTCTGCTACTGTACTCCGAGAGAGTGTTCCTGTCATTTTTGTCTCTCTTTCTCTGCTATGGATCCTCTCTTTGGATCTTATTACATCATCCTAATATAATGGGTATGATGTAGGAAAGAAATGGTTTGGTTTGAATGAACAAACTAAATATGCGTGAACACTGTATAATGTTAAAAGTGACACTGACTGCCTGGACTTTACACTAAAATGGTAGAGTGGTAAAGGGTAAATGCCACGTTGTGACTGGCGAGTGAACTCTTTTTATCTCTCTCCCGTCTCTATATTTATATATTTTTAGTTTCTCCCACACTAGTCCGAGAGAGTGGTCCTGTCATTTTTTGTCTCTCTTTCTCTGCTATGGATCTTCTCTTGGGATCCTATTACAATCAAGTTTCAAGGTGGGGGATAAGTACCAACCTATTAATATCTTGGTAGGTAGGGAATGGATTAGCTCAGTGGTAGCGCGCTGGACTAGCAACGCAGAAGTCCCGAGTTCGATTCCAGCTGCTGCCCTTAGATTTTTTCTAGGAGCCATTTATAGCTCACTGTCCGGTGATGGGCAGTGTTGTCTGTAACCAGAGAACATTGCTCGGAGGACGGCAGTGCACTGAGAAGGCTCCGATCTTTGGGGTTTATGGGCCCAAAGAGGCTTTGGATAGCATAGGGCTTGGTCCTTCCTCACAGACAATAAAAAAAAAATCTAGGCAGGTAGAGAAGTGATGATTATATTATGGCCCAGTAGAGCGCTCTAAAAACACTGAACCAATTTTAGGGCTGATGTTGCCCTAACATAAATATATGGCTATATATAACATTTGAAAATAACGCAACAAAATTCCGGTACAACTATCCAAAAATAACACTGGAGTTTTCGGTTGAGACTGCGTCAGTGGTTTGCTAAAAAAAAAAAACCGACGTTTCGCTCCCATGTTGCAATGAGCTTCTTCAAGGTCCATTACACCTTGAATAGCTAAGTAAGGCAGTCTGGACGTTCAAGGCTCATTGCAATAGATAGACACGGTCTTAACCCTGAAACTCATGTGTTTTTCATAGAAATGGCTGCGGAAACATATAAGCTTAAATTTATTAAAAAAAAAAAAATCAATAAATAAATAAATGTTTCAAATAAAAGTAATACGTTTTTATATGGTGAAGTTAGGATACCAAGTTTAAAAGTAATCATTATAGTCCATTTTGAGAAAAATCCCCCCCCCCAACTCAAAACCTTATTCTATAAAGTCGCACTTCTGGTTAATCATTTTTATTCAAATTTGAAATTCTATCAATACTTCCAATGTTTATTAATATTATGTAGTGGTAGAACCATATATTATACTGAAGTGGCACTTTTCGTGGAAAACATATCGTTACTGTTCCCCAGAACCCCCCCCCCCAAATATCTTTTCCCAGGAAAATGTTGCAAAAAAAGTGATAGGTATTTTGGTGTGTAAGATCGCAGGATATCGGAAAAATCGATTCAATAGGTGGTGTACTTCCGGTCGACTGATTTTGACAAAAACACACACACACGCACATATATATATATATCTATATATATATATTATATATATATAGAATATATTCATATATCATTCGCTAAAAACCATTTTTTCCGGATTCATGGAACCCCTAAAACATGAATTTCTGACAAAAAAAAACCTCGAATTTCTGAAGTACTGGCACGTTCGGAATACTAGCTCTTATCAGGAGTAAAAATTACGATTTTATATATTTCTTAGACGATTTATTTATTTATTTTTTGTATGACATTTTACAACAAGATATGACAACCAAAAAAAAAAAAAATGTTCATACAATTGGAAGTTATTACAAGATTTCATAGACCAAATGTTGTTTCGGCATCCATGATTCATATGATATATGGGGAAACCCTAATGCGTATCCAATTGCCCAAGGTTCTTGTCTGCAATGATACATGCATAGGGGGTGTATGTGTGTGTGTGTGTGTGTGTTGAACGTTAAAGATACTAGAATTCTGAGAAATTCAGCAGTTTATGATATACGGTCCATATCAAACATGGTTGTACAAAGAAGACTGAGTATCCTTCACTACAGTACGCCCCATAAACCTCATCAATCAAAAACTATAAAGCATAAAGTTTGCTATTGTGTTTGAAAAAGTATTATTTCTTAGTAAATTTATAGCAAATATAAACTTAATGATTCTTAAAAATATAAATAAAATTGAATTCATTGAATTGAATCGGAATTAAAAACAAAAAAAAAAAAAAAAAAAAAAAAAAAATGGTTTGTAGCAATTAGTCTGTGTGTGCAAAAAAATCGCAGAATGTTCCAAACTTAATATTTCGTTAAAATGCTACCAGGAGACCTAAGAAAATAAACTTTTCGTATAAAAAAATCGTTCAACCGGGAAGTGCCACTTTAGTTAGGTTGTCTAAGGTGAAAATATAGTAGGAGTTATATTATGTAATATAACTTTGCGGACATTTTTGCACCCACTCTGTCTCAATCGGTAATGCTTGAAGCAAACAATTTTTAAATTTAAATTTAACGGAAAAGATATAGTTTGTTTAAAGAAAATCGTGGAAGTCGATTTTTTTTTTTTATGTAAATCGTGAAAAAATGAAGAAAAAAATAACAGGGTATGGTCGCGATTTTTGTATTTATTCTTTCACTCCTGATAGGAGGAAGTATTGCGATCGTATAGAAATACTTGTTTCAAACTCTCCTGATTACGAACAGAAAAATTGTGTTTAGAATATGTTCTGTATGTGTGTTTATATATATATATATATATATATATAAAACAAAATATCTCAAAAACCAAAAATTGTAGGAGCTCAAACTTGTAGGAGCTCCGTTTAGCTCCTACAGTATCTGACATAAAAATTTCTTTACTGTATGATTTATTTTTTAGTTTTTCTTGATTTTTTACAATACGATTTTCTTTAAACTTTGTATATTATCTACACACATAAATACCTATCACTTTTATTTGAAACATTTTTCCCGGAGAAATTAGTTTTTTTGGAGGGAATTCTGAAGAGGAAAACTAGCGTTTATGCTTTCCTCTAAAGTACGATTCCACCACCCTACGTAATATTAATACACCTTAAAAACATTGATAGAATTTCAAATTTGAAGACAAAAAAAAGCGCGATTTTACAGAATATATTTTTGAGTTTTATTTTTTTGGCGGTGGTGGGGGGGATTTTTCTCGAAAACTGTTACAACGATTTTCTATAAACATGGGAATGCTTGCTGCTTCAGATAGAAACGTATCACTTTTATTTGTAATTTTTTTTTCCTCAAAGAAATCGATTTTAGAAGGGTATTTGGTGGCACGGGGGGGGGCTGTTGTCAGTTAGTTTAAATGTAATTTTATGCAAGCTTTCTGGTTTTGACTTGGAATTTTGAAGTAAATTTCGTGATTAAATTATATATATTAGAGTAAGAGAAAGTCGTGTGAGTGTTTCACGCCAGATTTTTTTTATTTTTATTTTTGGTCCTATTTGGACCAGGGAAATGAAAAAAAAGAAAAGAAAAAGAGTATTTGATGATAAGTTTTTCCCGCTAAAATTGGCGGATGCTTCCTTTTTTTCTTCCAAAAAATAAAATAAATACTTTTCTTAGGCATCATTGTAAATAATTCAATCAGGAAATAGAATCGAGCTAAGTCCTACCGCCTCCAGTCGCCACGCCATCACACGCCTCCACCTCCCAACAACCGGAAATAGAATCGAGCTAAGTCCTGCCACGCTCATTCTATCCGATGTACCTCTCAGTCTCTCAGCACACAAATACAACCCTCTCAAGAAGGATTGAATCAGCCGCCCCCCTGCGCCGCCGTCCCCAAACCCCTATAGCACCAGTTTTGATTTCCCACCCTTCCAATTGTTGTTTGCTGGCGTTAGCTTTCTCCAATTTGGGCGCCAATGGCTTACATTATAACAAGTCTTAGCATAAATTACATTAATTCATACACCCTCTCCCCCCGGGATTATGCAAATGTTTTCAATACTATGTCTGTGTATGTATTTGTCTATTTTAGTTTTGCAAAAGTTTTTATTTTGGTGTAGTTGGTGTCTGTCTCTGAGGTACCCATCTCTTACCCTACCCAAACTTGCAAAGACACACACACGCACACAATCAGCGCAAAAAATCTGTCACACAAATTAGCAATCATTAAAACTATAATTGAGACCTTATGATTAACACCAGAGGATGGTGCGACCAACACTGAACTAACCAGTTAGCATTAATATTATATACGTGGAAAAACCAAATAAAAAAAAACTATGGCGCAACAGCCTATGAAGGACCAAGGCTTGCCAGACGGCGATTTGAATAGGGAGGAGGCGTGTAGTAAGCACGCCGCAGTTCCCACGGTTCCGGGCTTCGTTACCTTGGGGCGCTGCTAATTGTAGCTTCCCACTTTTTATCATGATACTGGGTCAACACCGACTTTGTCCTCACGGGAATTGAACCCTGAATTTCTCGCACGAAAGGCGAGTGCGCTAGCCACTAGACTAACGCGTGAAAAACCTATATATGGACCTAAGCGGAAAAACCATATATTATCCTGAATTGTGGTAATTTAGAGGGAAGCATAAACGTTACTGCCCTCCCCCTCAGAATCCCCTCCAAAAATCATACATGTGTACACCTCGTATTCCTTGGAGGCAGAACTACTTCAACAGCAGTCAGATGATGATTTCGTAAAAACTGTCAGAGTTAAGACGTTCAGTGATGCCCTTGGATGCCCCGAGCCTGGCCTCTTGACTATGAGCCTGTTTCTCGATAAAAGCTGTCCTGCATCTCGCAAGAGTTTGATAGGGAACACCAATAGCCAATGGCTGTATATCTAATGGAGCGGCACTTCATCAGTAAGTGTCTGAGCACGTGCTACATTCTCCTGCACTAAGGGGCACTTTCAAATTCAAATTCTTAATTTTTCAATTTTCTTAGTCAAGGGACAAGCTAAAGCGGAAGTTAAAGCAAATAAAAAAAAGTCAGTTCGAATTGAATGAAGAATGAAAGATAATAAATGAACACAAACTACGTAAACATTCTTTTGATTCATTTCATTTTTGTTCTAATACCACAAGTGTAATGTACGTCTCCCCAATTTACTCTAAAAAAAAATCTGGTGCGAAACACTCACACAACTTTCTCTTACTCTAGTCCTCAAAATTATAATCTACAAATTTTATAGTTTGTGTACCAAATTTAATGAAATTCATCGATAAAAGGGCACTTCCTGTTTACTAATTTTCTTGAAACTCGGAATTTTGGCCATCTATTTATTTCTAATTAATTTTGTTTGGATGATAGAATTGTATAATCAACTTATGATAGCACTTTAGAGGAAGCTGTAACCCACCCCCTCCCCTAAAAGTACCCTTACATGAATTTTCCCAGAGAAATGTTTTAAATAAAAAATGTAGATGTTGGCATGTTTAGTTTATATACGAAGTTTCAAGAAAATCGTCGGAGATAATTTTGAGAAAATCGAGAAAAAGTGAAAAAAATCATTTAGTAAAGTGATAAAATAAACGCACTTCCGGTTATCTGATTTTTTTTTTCAAACTCGGAATTTCAACAACATATTAAATTCTAATTAACATTATTTAGATGACAGAATTGTCTAAGGAACTGAAATAGCACTTTAGATGAAAACCTAACCCCACGCCTCCCCCAAAAGTGCCCTTAAATGAATTTTTCCTGAGAAATGTTTCAAATAAAAGTAGTAGCTCTTTGTTTGTGTAGTTGATATACCAAGTTTGAAGAAAATCGTCGGAGCCATTTTTGAGAATTACGCAAAAAAGTAAAAAAAAAAACAAAAACAAAAACTAGTAAAGTGGTACTTCCGGTTGAGGAATTTTGACAGATAACGTACTGTCCGATCCCATGGTAATATCAAGTTTAAAGTTTTGCGGTTTTTCGTTTTTGAGCTATGCTGTTCACATACATACATACATACACACACACTCACTCACACACACACACACACACACACACAGAGCATTTGATAAAAACCAGTTTTTTGGACTCAGGGGACCTCAAACGGATATTTCCGGTGAAAACTCGATATAGAAAATTTGACACGATTACAATACTTCCTCTTACTAGGAGTAAGAGAAAGTAAAAATGGCAAAAAAACAAAAAACAGTTCAGTTAAAACGCACTTCCGGTCATCCGATTTTCTTCAAACTCGGAATTTCAAACAATAATATTTAATTCTAATTAATATTATTTAAATGATAGAATTATCTTTCTACGATTTTTCGTTTTCGAGTATACGTTAAACTATTAAATCGCCCAAAACAAAATAACTGGTGAAATCAGTGGACCACGCAGTATTATATTATTTATTAAATGTAATTAATTTTTTAAGTGGCCGAAATCTTTTGTTGCCGATGAGTGCATTTATTTATTTTTAGAAAAATGAACAAAATTTGATTTTTAAAGAAACTTTGTCCTTATATATATATATTATATATATACGATTTTATATATATAATCGTAATAACACAGCCTCCTTTCTCTATAGTTTAGCTGCAGAGCGAATGTAATGGGAGTATTTTTTTAATTAGAAACTTTCTGAAGAGGAAAGTCCGTCTCTGTTTCTCCGAAAATTAATTATATGTATTATAAAAAAATGCCTTTTCTAAAGACTTAACTGAAATCATATCACCTTACAAAAGATCCCAATCCTTTTGTGCAGATTTAATAACTAAAAAGCGCATAATATGCACTTCTAGGAAAATTTCTCTGCATTTCATTAAATTCTATCTGCTCATTAATTTTGCAAAAAAAACCATCTGGTTTGTTTTTTGCATTAACCATTTTTTTTTTTTTTTTTTTTTTAATCACCTCTAGGATTAAAAAGACTTAAAAATCTCAAAGATCTTTTGAAATCTCTTTTTAATAAAAAATTTAAAAAAATCTGGTGTGAAACACTCACACAACTATTTCTCTTACTCCAGTTTTCAACATTGTAATTAACAGATTTTATACTTATGCACAAAATTAGAAGGGTTAATGCCTTAGCTAGGAGGGACCAAGTGTAGCTCTATTGGGTACCCGGACATGCGGGAATAGAGGGCAATGAGAGGGCGGATCGGCTGGCTAGGGAGGTTTACCTTTTTGTGGTCCCGGGCCAGCCCTTGCCGTCACTAAGAGGTTTTGTAATAGTCAGATCAGGCTTTGGGAGACGAGTGTTTTGGAGAAATGCTGGGAGGACACGCAGGGATGCCTCCAGGCTAAAATATTCATCAAAGGAACCAAGCAGGGGGTTTCAGATTAACTCCTGCCTCTTAGTAGGGTAGGACTGAGGACCTTGAGCACTTGAGGACTGCGGACACACATGGGTGTCTAGTCCCATATGTCAGAACTGTGATGATGGAGTCAGGAAAACGGTGTATCCACTACCTAGGTGGTACTAGTATTTGGGAGGGTACCACTCTCGCGATATTGCCCGGGTGAGTTGGAGTTGGAGGCTGTGATGGGATATTGCAGACTGACCGGTAGACTGCGGGGGAGATAAATTAGGGGGATGAATTGGGGGTGGGGAAAAAAAGGGGGGATAAAAGCCATATAGGCTTAGGTCCTAAGCCAATAGGCACCCAGTTTTCAATAATAATAATAATAATAGTGCACAAAATTTAATGAAATTAGTCGGAATTCGTCAAAATTCGTCGTCAAAAACTGAAAAAAAAAAACTGTTCAGTAAAAGCGCACTTGTGGTCATCCCGAATTGTATAATAAACTGAAATAGCACTTTAATGGAAAAACTAAACCCCACTCATTCCCCCCCAAAAGTACCCTTAAATGAATTTTCCCCAGATAAATGTCTTAAATAAAAGTCGTAGATTTTTGTATGTTTAGTTGATATAATAAGTTTGAAGAAAATCGCTTGAGTCATTTTTTTGGGAAAATCGCAAGAAAGTGGGGGGGGATGCAGTAAACTGGTACTTCCAGTTGAGGAATATAATAGGTTTGAGAATGAGAGAAGTTGGGTTAGATAGATAAATAAACTAGAAGTAAAGCTGAACACTGTATAATAGAAAAGTAGCACAAACTGTCTGGACTTTACGCTAAAATATATAAAATGGTAGTGAGAGGTAAAGAGAATGGTTGATGACGTGTTGTGACTGCTGTATGAACTCTGCTGCAAGACTGTCGGTAGACTCCCCTCCTGTGGCTGACACAGCTTATTTAACCAGTTTAAATAAGTTTATTTAAACAGTTTCTTCCACTCTAGTCCGGCCTAAACTAGAGAATGATACTGTCTTTCTCTCTCTCTGTTTTGGATCTCTCTCTTCGGATCCTATTTCAAGGAATTTTAACAGATAACTTACTATCCATTCCCATGGTGATACCTAAACGGAATATCAAGTTTGAACTTTCTTCGATTTTTTCCATTTTTGAGATATGCTCTTCACATGCACACATACGACGACACTCATATAGACCATTTTCTAAAAACCATTTTTTTTTTTACTCAGGGGACCTCACAATGGATATTTTCGTTGAAAACTCAATATCAAAAATTTGGCATGATTACAATACTTCCTCTTACTAGGAGTAGTAAGAGAAGAAAAGTAATGAACAAAGCCACCAAACAATATGAGAAAATATTGACGACAGAAAAGAGGTTTATACATTATATTCTGCAAATCAAAAATTGTCTACATTTCCAGGCCTTAATATGATTAATTATACAATTTTAACATGTCCCCGGCCATTCAGATAATCCAATACATTTTTGTCTTGTTAGGACTGACATACCGAGCAATCTGACTGTAAATTCGGCAAGCACGGAGCACTCACCTAATTATGATTACATGTTCTCTATAGCCCTACTATTTTTTACTTTTAGCATAAAAGTGCAACTGATCGGTACGGGTAAACATTGCAGTTTAAAGTCAATTACTCAGTCTCTTAGACATACAACTATTTCCAACCAAATTAAATTCCACTGTCCTCACGCGTTGGTCTAGTGGGTAGCGCACTCGCCTTTCTTGCATGAATTCAGGGTTCGATTCCTGTGAGGGCAAATTCGGTGTTGACCCAGCATCGTGATAAAATGTGGGAAGCTACATTGTTCCCTGTGTGACCCCTTTCCTCATGGTACTGTGGGGTAGTTTAAGGACCGTACCTACCCTCTTGGGGTTTACCAGTCTCCCGTTGCTTGCAACGGGATCGTTTAACAAGAGAGGGATGTCACCACCATGGAGAGACTGTCAGTGCAATACCTCTCCATGGCGGAAGTGCCTAGGCACACCTCCGCTTGACCCATTTAAGGGCAGGTTGAGATACGCTCAACCAGCGCGCAAAGTGATCCCACAATGTGGTCACACTCCACTCCCAGAAGCTAGGGAAGGCACCCCCTAGCAGGCTCTGGTGAACCGCGCACACCCAGCAAATGCGCTTCCAGCTACGTGCTGGCACCGGGGTTTAATTTATATTGCGAGTCTCCTTCCTCTCAACTCATGACCTCGGTCATTGGAGTTGTTGGTTAAAACATGGCCACTACGAATCCAACCTCATTGCAAGCACTTGGGCTCGGAAATTGGCGCTTGCGCCCGTAGTTCAGTAATTCAGCCCTAACGAGCTAGTATGACTGATCGCACACCTGATAGATCTACAGATTCCATCTACTGATTCCTTCCATTACATCAAGTACAGGGGTTAAGTAACCCAGGATACTTACAGGCAACCCCCCTGCAAGGGAAAAGAATCAGGATAGGATTGTTCGGGGCGAGGGATTCCCCAACCTGGACAGCCAGAGGCTGATTGCATCTCGAAGGGTGGGCGATGGTGACGCCACATACCCACGCCCAAAGTGGGAAGCTACAGTTAGTAACGCCCTAGGTAGCGAAGGCCGGAACTAAATGGCGTGGAAATTGCGGCGTGCTTACCACACGAGGAAAAAAAGAAAAATCGTAGAATAGTTCAAAGTTGATATTCCCGTTTAGGTATCACCATTGGATCCGCTGATAGTATGTTATCATGTCCCTGATAGTACATAGGCATGTTATCCTGTCATGAGTGCCATTCATTCATCAAGTTGTTCTACCTGTTTGTTACTGAATATGTTACAGTACATATGCTACAGTACAATATGTTACAGTACAACACTGTCCAACACGGACAGTGAACTGTAAGAAGCTCCTAAGGTAAAAAAATCTAAGGGCAGCCGCTGGGACTCGAACCCGGCACCTCCACGTTGCTAGTCCAGCGTGCTACCAACTGAGCTAATCCGTTCCTTAAATTGCCATAGTAATCAAATAATAGTAATAATTAAATTTTATTAGTAATAAAACTTTAATTTTTTTTTCTGTATCAGAAATAGAAGTTTTTTATTTTTATTTTTTTATATTTAAATAACATTCTATAGAATATTTTTGATTTAAATTTAGTAAATTTATAATTAAAATATTTTAATTGAATTTATTTGTGGAGTTTAAAGTTTTATCAGAAGATAATGTTAACAATTTGTGAGTGCAGTAGTGAGCGTGGTAGTGGAAATACCCTAGGTGGGGGAAGCAATGTTCTCTGTCTCTCTCTAGCTCCACTAGCCTGTCAATGTGTGTGTGTGTGTGTGTGTGTGTGTGTGGTGTGTGTTTAGGTGAAATAAATTAAAATACTATAACTTTGTTTTGTTTATTGGACTTAAAAAACTTTAACCAAAATATGGATAGTTTGAATTAAATGACAAACAGTCCTAATATAATATGTACGTATAGCACGCTTTAGTATATAGTGTCAAGCTTCGACCTGGCAGCCAGGTCATTCTCAAGATGACACAACTAGATTAAAAAATAAATACATTTTATATATTTTTTTTATATACTTAGTTTTTTTTTTTATTTAATCTAGTTGTGTCATCTTGAGAATAATCTGGCTCCCAGGTCGAAAACTCGATACTGTATAATAAAGTGTATTTTTACGTACATATTATATAAGGACTTTCTGATCATTTAATTCCAACTATCCATATTTTGTAAATTAAAAATTTTGTTAATTACACACTCAGTTTTTGTTTTAGTGCTGCCATAAAACTGAAAAAAAATAAATAGTATTTCAAAAATAAAGTATTTCAGATAAAGATTTGGTCGGTGGCAATGGTGGGGAGGGGCAGCTGATATTAACAATCTCATTATTGCCAAGTTAAATTCTTGATAGATTTAAAAAAAATTTCTGCAACTATTTAAAAACAAGCAATTTTCCCAGGAAATTTTTTTCAAATAAAAGGACCTTGTGAGGCTGGGGGCTGCAAAATTTTTGGTAGGGGGACCCTATAGGCCGAAGTTTCCCCCAACAACTTCCCAGGCGAAAATTTACGCTATTGGAAGATGTGTTCAGTTTAGCAACGACAGAATATATCGTAATCAGGAGATTGAAAATTCATCCACCATTAAAGCACTTAAGTTCATATGTCATCAGTTTAAATAATGCAAATGCCTTGAGCTGGGCTGGAACAACAGTGTTACCCTATTTTTAATTGCCCTGGGGCATGTTGGCATGGAAGGAAATGAGATGGAAAAGCGCTACATCCTGGCAAGGAAAGGCGCTGCAACTGCCATTTTGGGGCCTGAACCTTTCTCCGGAATAAGCGACCAGTTTCTACGGGAAGAACTTACAAATAACGTACTCACACTTTTCTATATTTACCTTTAGAGTTTTCAAAAAAATGTTTTATTATTATTGAAAACTGGGTGCCTATTGGCTTGGGACCTAAGCTATATGGCTTTTATCCCCCCCATTTCCCCCTCCCATTGATCCCCCAAAAATCTCCCCCGGTAGTCTAACCGTTCAGTCTGCAAGTCCCCAAGACATCCTTCAACCAACTCACCCCAGGCAATCCCGCGAGAGTGGTGCCCTCCCAAATACACGAAACCTAGTACCAGCGAAACGAGGACACTGACATAAGCAGTGGTACACCGTTTGTTTCCCTAACTGCATCAACACAGTTCTGACATATAGAACTAGACGTGTTCCCTATATTATGCCTAGACACCCTGTGTGTCCGCAGTCCTATCCTACTAAGGGACAGGAGGTAATCTGAAACCCACTGCTTGGTTCCTTTGATGAATCTTTTAGCCTGGGGGCATCCCTGCGTGTCCTCCCAGCATTTCTCCAAAATCCTCGTCTCTCAAAGTCTGATCTGACTATCACAAAACCTCTTAGTGACGGCAAGGGCTGGCTTGGGATCACAAAAAGGTAAAGGGGATCCCTCCCTAGCCAGCCGATCCGCCCTCTCATTGCCCTCTAATCCGGGTACCTAATAGAGCTGCACTTTGCCCCTTCGAGCTACGGCATTAAGCCTTCTCCTACATTCTCCCACCAATTTGAACTCCACACGGCTTGCTTAAAGCCCTCAGTGCGGCCTGACTATCAGAGAATATCCGTACCTCTTTAATCTCTCCCTGCCACTACCCCGCAAGGCAGCAGCATTCGATAATACCAACAACCTCAGACTGAAAGACAGTGATAATACCACCCAAGGCCACCGAGCTCCCCCTGTCTAACTCATGAAAAATAATGTTTCAAGTTTAAAAAAAAAAATTATCGATTATAATTATGAATTCCAGTCGTGTGAGTGTTTTATATCAATTTTTTTTTTTAATTGCAGGTTGTCTTCTTGACTCTATGCCAGATGTCCCTCCAAGGAATCCTACAATGAATAGACATAACGGTCGCTTACCTTCTGCGCATAATCCCCATGATCTGGAATTCGAAGCATCATGCGTTGTCAGGTCACCTTCTGGCAATATCTACATTCCTTCAGGTAAATTATGGATTTATAGATTTTTTTTTTAATAATTTGGATTTGGAAAATAATCTGGATTTTTTGTTTTTCAACAGATATGCCAAAAGGAACCCTAGATTATAAATCCAATTCGTCATGCAGTAGTCCTTCTAAAGTTGACATGCAGAAAAATCAGGACAGGTGATTTATTTATTTATTTTTGTCTGATCTTTGAAATCTTCTAGGACCACAGTTTGAAATATACGAGAGTTTTACTTCTACCAGAAGTAGAACTCAATCGCAATAGAGATGAAGATATACTTTGGTAGTCTGCGTTAAAGGCTTTGAATAAGCACAACCAAAGCAGTATACCACAAAATGGATGGATGCTTCTTCCTCCCGTCTCACAAATTCTACAAAAGCCAATGAGCATGAGACCCTTTTACGTGTGGGCAAAATGTAAAGTTTCCGGCGTAGTAGTGAAAATGAGTTTTCTTTATTATTTTAAAAATGCATTTATTTCTCGGAATGTAGTCCCCCTTTAGTTCAATTACACTTAGTCCAACGTTTCTCCAATAATTGGATTCCTGTCCCTGAACTAGCGATTTTGGAAGGTTTTCAAAATATCCATTTACCGCTGCTAATAACCTCTCCAAACGTTTTCCAGCCACAAATTTTCTAAGGTTTGGGGAATAGATGAAAGTCAGTGGAAGCCAAATCTGGTGAATATGGAGGATGTACGCCAACAATTCATACTGCAAATCCCTCAATTTTCCCATTGTCAAAGCACCTTTGTAGGCGGGTGTATTGTCTTGGTGGAAGTTGGGTGGGTATGTGGCGTCACCATCGCCCACCCTTCGGGGTGCAATCAGCCTCTGGCTCTCCAGGTTGGGGAATCCTTCACCCCGATCAATCCTATCCAGAGCCTTTCCTTTTGTTCGGTTGCCTGTAAGTATCCTGGGTTACTGAACCCCTGTATATGCAATGGCAGGAATCAGTAAATGGAATCTGTAGATCCATCAGCCACGCTAGCTCGTTAGAGATGAAATACTGAACTACGTGCGCAAGCACCAGTTTCCAAGCCAATTGTTTGCAATTGAGGTTGGATTTTTAGTGGCCGTGTTTTAACCAACAACTCCAATGACCGAAGTCATGAGCTGAGCGGGAGGAGACTCGCAATATAAATTAAACCTTGGTGCCAGCCCGTAGCTGGAAGCGCATTTGCTGGGTGTTCGCTGTTTACCAGAGCCTGCTAGGTGGTGGTGTCTTCTCTAGCTTCTGGGAGTGGAGTGTGACCACATTGTGGGATCACTTTGCGCTCTGATTGAGCGCATCTCTGCCTGTCCTTAAATGGGTCAAGCGGGGGAGTGCCTGGGTTCGGCACTTCTGCCATACCGAGGTATTGCACTAACAGTCTCTCCATGGTGGTGACATCCTTTTCCTTTTAAACAACACCGTTGCTTCAACGGGGGGACTGGTAAACCCCAAGAGGATAGGTACGGTCCTTAAACTACCCCTAGTACCAAGAGGAAAGGGGTAACACACGGGAAGAATGTCCTGTGGAAGAGAATTTTTTTCTTTTGCAAATCAGGCCTTTTCTCTCGAATTTTTTCATCTAACTGGTCAAGAAGCTATGCGCAGTATTCCCCATTAATTGTTTTAATTGTTTTTGGCAGGTGGTCAATTAAAAGAATCCCAAAAAACACTAGCCTTTCCAACACCTTTCCAGACGGTGCAATTGTCTTTGCTTCCTTCGGTGCAGAGCTACCGACTTCTAACCACTGATCTTCCCTCCTATAAGTAAATGAAATCATCTGGGTCTTATTGGGATTAACGGTCATGAGATACAATCCTTATACAACAGGACAGCATACAACTTTTTACAGCTCTTCAAATATCCAATACTGGGCACTAATTCTGTAATCCCCATTTATTATTATTATTATTATTATTATTATTATTATTATTATTATTATTATTATTATTATTATTATTATTATTATTATTATTTGTCTATGGGGAGGGAAACCCTACGCTACCCAATGCCCATATAGCTACCCTAAGAAAAACAACAACAAACCGGGTCTAGAACAAATAACCAGACCCGGATCTAATCCATATAAGATTCAACGCAGGCCGAATGAATCGGACAATAATCTTAAGGGGAAATAGCCTAAGCTCTTCCACAGACATCCTATTCCAGACCAAAGGTCCTGAACCTAATTTCCTCACAATCCAGGCAATAGTCACAAGATGAATGGGTGTTTCCTCCTCTGTCTTACAGACTCTACAAAATGGATCCGGCATGAGCCCCATTATGTAGAGATGTCTCCATAAACCACTATGTCTAGTAAGGGATCCAGCCAGATGCCTGCGAGAGCTCCGTGAAAGACACAGCAACGTCTCATTAATGGCCTTGTCCGGACCCCCGATGAGTATTTTGGACTGCCGACAGCCAACTGTGCTCATCCGTAAAGATGAATGCTGTGAAGTTGTCCATGTCTGGAAGCCTCGGCAGGCTCGGGACCATTGAAAGGGAGAGAGGCGCCTAATTTGGCAAACCTATCCACCTCTTCATTCCCAAAAATTCCCATGTGACCTGGTACCCAGATTGGAAGCACATCCTTCAGAGAAGGAAGCTCTTCCACTCTTTTAGAACATTCTAACACCAACCTGGAAGTGAAGACACATGAACTCAGCGCCTTCAGCGCAGCTTAGCTGTCCGAGCAGATACAAACACCTTTTAAGTTAGTGTTACATACCCTCTCATCCAAAATAACAAAGAATAGCATAAACCTCAGTCTGGAAGACTGTGGCTCACCAAGAGATACTGCCAAATGATCTCCGGTCTCAAAATAGACCGCAGCTCCAGTCTTAGCATCCATTCTGGAACCGTCCGTGTAACACCGGAGGTAATTATCAGGTATTACACCAGACGGACCCTATCTTGACCAATCTTCCCTAGAAGGTAACCTAACTCTGTAAGAATGCTCGAAAACAAAAGTCTTTAACATTCTGTCAGAAGGTAAACCTATAACAGGAACTTTCAAAAGCATCTCGCGATGAATGGTAGTAATCACCATTTAATTAATTATTTTTATTGATTAACATTTTGTTTGTTTGTTTGGAAAAAACAGATGTTCCTTGGGATTTGGCGGGCCGGTACCTCCAGGACTACAGCTGCGCAACAGTATGAGACGGCCAAATTCAAATCATCATTTTCCACCAACCAGACTGCAATTCCAGAAAAGTTTAACATCAAGATGTTCTTGGAAATGTGCGGCAATCATCTGTATAATATTATCGCTGGTTTTAACGGCAGCTTTAACATATATGGCTAGTAAGTTTGGATTTTCAGTCGATATTTTTTAAATTTAAGGCACGTCAATTCTATGGTCATTGGCGCCCGGAGCCTTCTCAGTTCACTTCCGGCCTCTGGACAGTGTTCTCTCGTTACAGACAACACTGACCAACACCGAACAGTGAGCTATAGAGGCTCATAGGAAGAAAATATCTAAGGGTAGCACAGCTGGACTGGAACCCGTGTCCTCCGCGTAGGAGTCCAGTATGCTAACCACTTAGCTATTGCGTTCCCTCTAGAAAATATTTATTATTGTGTTAATGATGTGTGTGTGAACAAAATATCTCAAAAAAAAAGAAAACGTAAATTTGCAGGAAGCTCAAACTTGGAATTCCGTTTAGGTACTACCAACACATCTGAGACGAAGGTTTCGGGCAAAATCCATCAATGGGAATTACACTGCGACATTCACGATCTATTGTGCTATGCCCCTTGGGGTGTCTTAGGCTGCCCACGGCATCCCAAAGAGATGTCCTAGGCGGGAACTAAGGAATCCTAATAACCTGGCAGGCTCTAGGGAGGATATATTCCTCCTCCTCCTCCTGGTAACTACCCAGGTTCTTAAATCTTCTCTGAGTGGCAGCCTCGCAGTCTATTAGAGGATATAATGGAGTTTCCTCCATCTCCCCACAGAACCTGCATGTGCTGTTACTCTTGATACCCGGCTTCACCACATGTCCTCGATATTGAGTCGATAATGCTCCGTGAAGAAACCCCGTATGAAGCCTAGTTTGTTCTTACTAAAGCCGATGCAGGCCTCTGATCTCTGTTGGATATAATTTCCCAGGCAGATCTTGGCTTGACTCAGTCCGGGGCGGAAGTTCCCAGTGTTGAGACCTCTTTACCTCCTCGTCCTCCTTCCTGAGTTCTTAACCCGCAAGGGGTATCTGTTGCATGCAGTTACTTGGAGAATCCCTAGTTAATTGGCGAAAACCAAGGGAGAAGAAAAGGATTAGCTCAGTAGTAGCGCGCTGGACTAGCAACGCGGAGGTGCCGGGTTCGAATCCAGCATGCTGCCCTTTAGATTTTCTCTTCTTTAGTAGCCTCTACAACTCACTGTCCGGTGATGGGCAGTGTTTTCTGTAGCTGGATAGCACTGCTTGGAGGTCGGCTGTGCATTGGAGAAAGCTCCGGGGGGGGGAGGCACAATAGATCTTTCAGGTCGCAGTGCAATAATCCCCTACAACAATCTTTCTATCTATCCTGAGTTCTTCCAAGAGAAACTGGTCGCTGACCCCACAAAAAAGATTCAGGTCCTAGAAGCGGGAATGTAGTACCTATTTTTGCCAGAGCGTCAGTTCCCTTCAATGCCAACATACCCTGGCACCCATCAGGATACTTTACTTTACTAGGTAATGTCCTTAAAATGGCAATACCCTGTGGGCGTCGACAGTGATGCACCACAGCTCTGTACTTCCTCCCCTCCTTCCAAGGATATACAATCTTTGAAGGAACCTCTTAAAAGAAAAATCATTGGGACATGTCAATTGCCTTGCCATATTTTTCCAATAAAATCTGTGTGTCCGTGTTAGCCATTTCTCAATGGCAGTATTTGTAGGATATACCGCTAAATGTCTCAGAAAATGCGACTTTACAGAATAGGTTTTTTTTTTTTTGAATTTATCTCTAAAATGATCTTTAATTTTATCTGTTACAGTGTCCAACCTTTTAGATTGGTCATATTCAACAACAGCATGTTCAGTACTTGTTGATGATGAAGATGCTACAGATAATTTAATAAAAACTATACCAGAATCTGGTGGTTTAAGAAACGGTACACGTTATAGAGCGTCAACATCCGTATCAGCAACACCAACCCAACAACATATTGGAGGTATGAGACGAAATAAACGTTTAAAACGTCAAATCAACGCCAATCGCCTGAGCACCCTGCATGACAGCATTGAGCATGATGCCCATAGAATATGGGATGTAGTTTCTAAAATTAGATCCACGCAATTACCAATTTTATCTAATCAAAAATTAAATTTAACTAATAATAATATTAATATTAATAATATGAAATTAGATGAAAAACGTAAAACATATCTGGATTTAACCGAAGATATTTATGGATTCCAAATGGATTATAATGGAAAAAATATGAAAAAATATCAATATATAACGCCAAAAGAACGTTATTTATGGCCAAATATAAATTTATTAAACAACGAATCCATAGATAATAAAATTAATCTATTTAAAAAGACATATTATAAAACCCAAGAAAATCCGGAAAATTATAAAATTAATCCAATTAAATCCATAATCCATACTAAAATTACTAATAATAAATTTCCAAAATATTTTAATGAAATAATAAATTATAATAAAACTAATTCAACAACGACGACGACTATGACATCGATAAAAATAATGGCAACCAAACCAACAATTAATACAACATCAAATAATCATGTACAGATTAATTTACCAAAACAAGAATTAATTAATGAACAATTGTTTATTAATTTAACATTAAGCATGAATACTAATTCGAATAATAATAATCATAATAATAATAATAATAATACAATTTATGTTGTATCATTAGCGTTACCAACAATTTTTAACGCTAATAAAACAATTAACGAACAATTATTAACAACTACTAAAACACCAGAAACTACTACTACAACAACAATGAGATATAATAATAATGTATTGGGTCATATATCTATGGGCGGTGTTTGTGAATGTTCATGTCCATGTATGGACGTTTCAGGTGTTATAGGTGAAGATATTAATCCTACAACATCAATAATTGATATAACTGAACAAAATTATAATAATATAACGACTGAAACAATGTTCAGTAATAATTTATTGAATTTTACTGAAATTAACACAACTACAGAAGATTATGAAATTTTAAATGATTTTATTGATAATATTACGACAATAATAGTAGATAATGATGAATTAGAAACTATTATGAATACAACTGATGATGATTATGTTGATGATACAACAACATTAGCTACAACTACTACATACGATGTTAGTACAACAGATAATGTCGCCATTGATGCGACAATAATACCAATTCCAACATGTCCGCCGCCAGTATTACTCCTATATGAAGGTGAGCTATCAATGTGTGAATTGCCTATATTTTTATTTTTTTTATTTTTTTATTTTAACTTAATTTTTTTGAATTAATTCCTAAATAACAGAAGACCTTTAAATTAAAAAAAAAAAAAAAATATTAATAAATAAAAATTTCCCCGAGGGGGTCTTTAAGGTCAGTGGGGCAGAATCCCCCCATCATACCCCAGGAATAGTATCACCCCTGAACTTTCCACCAAACATAGCCCATTTTTTTGTTTTTAAACTTCCTTAGAGTTAAGAATCATGTAGAAAGTTGAAAGCTTAATTCCGTCTACATATGGGTACCACACCATACTTCTAGCCAACGCGTTATGCCTGATTCTGCAAGGCTGAGAAGGAAGTGTGATGACAACTGGCCTGATGAGGACTTTCATTACGTAGCCATTTTTTTTTCAGGCTTTGCTATGCCTGATTAAAAGAGAGGGTGAAGCTGAAGGAGTACTATAATTCCAGGGGATCCAACGCGTTATGCCCGATTCTGCAAGGAAACCACCCGGTACACCTTTTTATGAGTGTATCGGCGGCCTGATGACGACATGGTTTCTTCAACTGGGGTGTAGGGGTGGGACAAGTAATCCCGAAGCATGACCTTCATTACGGAAGCCACTTTCTTCAGGCTTTATACGCTGATTAAGAGAGCAAGGATGAAGCCTGATGGAAGGATGTTGCTATCACCTCCAGGAGGACCACCCTTAAGGTTGACAATGCTTAAGCAAGCCCGAATTCCTGCAAGGCTGAGAACAGAAATCCCGTACACATCCTTTGTGTGTGTGTTGGCGGCCTGATGAGGACAGGGTTTCTTCAACTGGGGGCGACCAAGTAATCCCAAAGCTATGACCTTCGTTACGGAGCCACTTCTTCACGCTTTACTACGCCTGATTAATAGAAGGTGAAGCTGAAGGATGTGCTATAATTCTAGGGGATCCTCCATACATGCAGACAACGCGTTAGGCCCGATACTGCAACACCGAGTAGGAAACCACCCCAATACAAATCCTTTGTGAGCGAATCGACGGCCTGATGAGGGCATGGTTTCTTCAACTGGGGTGGGGGTGTGTGACAAGTAATCACAAAGCTATGGCCTTCATTACGGAGCCACATTCTTCAGGATTTACTATGCCTAATTAAGAGAGAGTGAAGCTGAAGGATATGCTATAATCCCCGGGCATCCACAATAGATCTCTTGATACAGGTCGCAGCAGAATTTGGCCTTGCCTTCCCCATTTTTCAATCTAATCTAATCACCATTGAATCCAGACAGGAACTTGCCAGAAAAACACTTGAGTTTCCGTTTTGTGAAACCGCGTCAGTGGTTTGTTAAAACAAGAAAAACGACGTTTCACCAATGTTGTAAATGAGCCTCTTCATCAGGGTCGTTTACACCTTGAAAGCCAAATAAGGCGAGAAAACAATAAGTGGTTAATTAAAAAAAAAAAATCTGGTGTGAAACAGTCACACGACTTTCTCTTCTTTTTTTTTAATTTAAGGCGCGTCAACATCTATAGTCATTGGAGCCCGGAGCCTTCTCAGTGCACTGCCGGCCTCCAGACAGTGTTCTCTCGTTACAGATAACACTGTCCATCACCGAACAGTGTGCTGCAGAGGCTCCTAGCAAGAAAAAATCTAAGGGCAGCACAGCTGGACATGAACCCGGCTCCTCCGCGTGGGAGCTATTCACTAGTGAATATGCTAACCACTTAGCTATTCCCTTCCCTACTTTCTCTTACTCTGCAGTTTACAAAAGTAGTAATTGACAAATTTTATAAGTTAGTATACCAAATTTAATGAAATTCCGTCTAAGAAAGATCTTCCAGTCTTCTAGAACATTCTAGTACCAACTTGGAGCCTCGCTCTCTTTCATTGGTCCCGAGCCTGCTGTTGGTGTGTCTCTTGGCACATGTCTATTAGGCTTCCAGACATGGATGACCTCATAGCACTCATCCTTATGGATGAGTACAGCAGGTTACCGGCAGTCTAAGATGTCCATTGGGGATCAGGGCGGGGCTTTGAGTTGAGGGGGTCCTGTGTCTTTCACGGACCTCTCTCATCAGGCATCTGGTTGGCTTCCTTACTGGGCATTGTGGCTTAAGGAGACATCTCTATACAATGGGGCTCATGCCTGACCCCCTTTTGTGGGGTCTTTGAGACGGAGGAGAAAACACCCATACATCTCATGGACAGATTGTTTGGGCTGTGAGGAGATTAGGTTCAGGACCTTTGGCCGGAATAGGATATCGGTAGAAGAGCTTAAGCTATATCCTTTCAAGGTTCTGGTCCAATTTGTTCGGACTGTGGTAAAACTTAGATGGGTAAAACCTGGGCTTGGACTTTTGTTCCAGACCCGGCAGTTGTTATTCTTTTGGGGTAGCTATATGGCCCAGGGAGGCTTTTGAACTTAGCGCCCCTCATCGCAGCTTGACTGTTAGAGCAGATACAAACATCCTTGTGGACGCTAGGGTAGTTGACAGTTTTCATAATTTGAAACCCACTAAATGCAGGCCTTGAAAATGGGCTCAACGCTGGCATATGATGTTTCAATAGATCGCGTTATCTTTCGACCTGAGATACAATTAACCCGCTTATAATTATTTTTTATGAGAAATCTTTAGCTAAGACTGGGGGGGGTAGCCCCTAAACTTTTCCCTTATATTTGGAATAAAACAAATCCCCCACCACCACCTATTCTGTTTTTTTCTCTCACCTTCTAATGTTCACAAGTTACGTTTGTTAACCCAAAAATATATATATAAAAAAAAAAAAAAAAAAAAAAAAAAATTAACCCTTAAATTTAATTTTTAGTTTTAATTTAGGCAATTCACAAAAAAAAGTTGTGCACTGTTTAAAAAAAAAAAAATTGGAGGAGGGGGTGTCTCATAAAAAAAAAAGATGGCCTCTATGTGGGAATGCGCCTAAGAGTGAGTTCGAATGATAATCCAGGCTAGGTTTTATGTCTGGGAATATTTGTAGTTGCATGTTTGCGGAGGATTTTTAGGTCATGGATTTAAGTAGTGTCCAATTATCGGATGTTTGACCTGGATTTTGTGGTTGAAGAGTGACTTCTTGTGAATGAACTTCAAGGAAGTTTTAGTTTGGTCTTTCCCGAGGAGCCGTATTTGCAGCCCAGACAGATCTGAGGCTTGCATCTGGAGCAAGGTGATTCCTTTCAAGGAACTCAAAAACGAGAGGGGGAAAGATAAACCTTGTTTTGCCAGAATGATCAGTGAGCCTTAAATTGACTTAATATCTCCGAGAACACGTTGACTGCTTTGGATACAGGATTTCCTTGGGAAATCTTCGTCCTAAGGATCTCTTCAACCAGCAATAGCCTAGAAAAAAATTCATTGACTTATTATCATTTGGCCTTCGGACCACGGATAGTCTTTGACACTATCCGTCCCATTCAATTTTGGGAGTTCCTTTTGAAAACCCCACGTAAAGTAACCGGACTTGGAAATATTCTGGCAGCAATAGCATCAAAAAGTTGCGCAAGCTTTTATCCTATCTACCACCGGAAGTTTGCCATACGCGGATAGCTATGAAGCCAGTTTTTCCACACAGCATTCTCAGCAAAATCCTACTACGCAACGAACACCACCCAGAAAACCTTGGCTTAAATTCCCAGCACAATCCGGGGAAAACAAAATGCATCATTTTTGCAATTCTTTTATCCGTCCACCATTAACGGCCATGGACACAGACCATGTAATGCCATGGATTTATACAACATTTTAGATCATCTTTGACCCACTGAGATATCCAGAGCTTGAACTTCGTAAAACAAAAGGTTTGAGACACCTCCAATTTTTTGCTGCATGGTTTTTATATCAATTTGATGTTGTATTTACAAAATAAAATTCAAAAAAAGTTGATTTTTAATTTCTCTAATTTTAGTTTCTTTAGGTATTGCATTTTTAAGATTTTTGTGCATGCAACTCTTTTGAGATTTGGTAACCATTATTGCAGGAATTATTGCAGTTTTGTGTCATAATGCTAGATTTTAACCACTTAAAGTTCAAATTAAAAAGAAAACAACATAGTATTAGATAGTATTTCACATACTTTATTAGTTTTTGTATGCACTTCCAAAATTAAATTAAAAAAAAATTAAAAAAATGCATTTTTTTAATTAATTTTATTGTATGCAATAACTGATAGTGTTGTGCAATTTATAATTGCAATTTTTTTATTTTAAGTTCTTTATATAAAAAAAAATAATAATAATTTGGAAATGAGAAATTAACATCTCATTTTCAATTCAGCAGTGGCTGTTGCATTTAGCCTCGTAGCTTATGCAATTGAACTTTTCGGAGTTATTCTCAAATATTACTCTACTTGGCTCTGAAAAGTTCGGAAGTTTTCAGAGCTATATGATATCCCAATTCTTTGCTACGGTAATTTTGGAACCCCCAAAAGAATTGCAGGCAACTAAGGGCTGGGCTGTTATCTGCGACTTTTTGGCTCAGAAAAGTGGAATGGATTCCTCGGATATTTTTCTATTTTAGTGCTCCATTCGTAGGTCTAGTGACTAGCGTACACGCCTTTGGTTTGGAAAATTCCGTGCCCTCCTATTCCCGTGAGAGCATAAACGGTGTTGACCCAGTATCATGAAGAAAAATCGCGAGCGAGCTATCGTTACAAAAATTCAAAATTAGAAGTCACTCCAGGCCACCGTACCTAGCGCATAGCGCCAAAAACGGTGCCTACGGTCACTTGGTCTTGCGTACATAGTAGGCAAATTACCGACCCTGCCACGTGGAGGCGGACCTCTACAGATCCGTCTAGTCCTTCGCATTACCGCTACTTCACGAGCAAACTCAACAAAGTCTTTAAAATTTATACCACTTTTCATCAACTCTTTGCAATCTCCTGGCCAGTTCTCTCCCCTCCTTTTCAGCTTGAATTCCATATGGATTCTTGCCTCGTCGAGAGGAGGACATCGAAAAAGAACATGATGCACTGTGTCCCGTTCACCGCATTCGCAATTTGTGGAATCTTTCAATCCCAGCTCATGGAGCCTAGAATTGAACTCCCCGTGGCCCATGAAACATTGCGTTACGTTTAGGATAGCTCTAGCTATCGAATCGACTGTCTGTGATGCAAGTTCGGGAAGAATTCATAATGTAGTTCTTCCTTTCTCTGCTTCATCCCAGCGTCTTTGCCACTTCCCAATCTCGTACTCTCGAATCGTTTTCTTTGCAAGGACAGCAGGCGTCTTACTGGCCAGTTACGCACCATCAGGACAATAATTCTCCCTTTTTTATACTTATGGGTAAGGGCCTTCATCTCTACGAGGAGATCAGGCGGCAACACAGCTATAGTTACAGCGAAGGCCAGAATTAAAGGGCGCTGGGAACCATGGCGTGATTACCATGAGCCCCCCAACAAAAATGGCCTTTTCCCTTCATAGGCCAACATTTAGACTAGGTTTCTCCCACATTGTCCCATACTGTGCTTAGTTAATTAGTCATTTTGGGAAATTTAAATTTCGACGCTGTTCTTTGTAAGACATAAGGTTCACTCTGTTTCGAACCAACTGAGGTCTGATACGTGATTCCAATAATGTCCAAGCAACTGGCTAAATATTTCTCCCAAGAAAAAAAAGACCATAGTCTTGGGCTCAGGATTACACAAAAGCAAATTGGGACTCAATTCCTTCCTGAGAATAACTCCGAAAATCTGGAAGAGTAAATATATAAAGGAAATTCAAAAATTTCGCTCAAGACTATTCAATATATTTTATTATTTTGTTAAAATAAGGTTTTTCCTTGCAAAATCCTGACTTCTGTACATTATCAAACTTTGGTGACTCAATTTAAGTGATTTTGGCACAGCCTCAAGTAAATCCCAAAGTAACTCCAACTTTTTCGAAAAAAAGCTCATGAGTTATTGAAAAGTATTTTACTCGAATGACCTGGCCAAAAATAATTTAAGTTACTTTCTTATGAGTTATTTTGGTCATTAGATGATGAGTTGGCCTGGACAATCCCAGCAAGGGAAAATGGAGCAAATCCCCTTTTATAATGGGACCGAAAAAATCTTATGGGATAAAGGTTTCTCTCTCTCTCTCTCTCTCTCTCTCTCTCTCTCGAAGAATAGTTCAGAAATTAAGAGGAAGTCATAAAGAGAGCAAAAAAAAAATAGGCTGCGTATGCTAATTGGGGAAGTCTGCAGTCTCAGAAGGGACACTCTGAAGAAAGAAGTAGGTCTTGATTGGAGCCTGCACATTCTGTTTAGTAGGGAATTGGATAAGTTGGAACTCCAGTATACGTCCTGGTCGCAATGCATTGCGACGCTATCAATCAGAGAATGATTCGGAAAGCCTGGATCAACCTCCATAGAACCGTTCCAGATCATCCAATTTCTGAAATATATAGTCACCTACGAAGTGACCTGCTTCAGTGGGAGAGTGTTATTGAAAACTGGGTGCCTATGGCTTGGGGCCTAAGCCTATATGGCTTTTATCCCCTCATTTCCCCCCAATTCATCCCGCTAATTAATCTCCCCCGGTAGTCTACCGGTCAGTCTGCAATATCCCAAGACATCCTTCAACTCCAACTCACCCAGGCAATTCCGCGAGAGTGATGTCCTCCCAAATAACGAAACCTAGTACCAGCGAAACGAGGACACTGGCATAAGTAATGGTACACCGTTTGTTTCCCTAACTGCACCATCACAGTTCTGACATATAGGAATAGACGTCCTCCCTATATTATGCAAATGTCTAGACACCCATGTGTGTCGGTCTCTACTCCCACCAAGTCCTAGTCTTATCCTACTAAGGGACGGAAGGTGATCTGAAACCTCCTGCTTGGTTCCTTTGATGAATCTCTTAGCTTGGAGGCATCCCTGCTGGTCCTCCCAGCATTTCTCCAAAACCCTCGTCTCCCAAAGTCTGATCTATCACAAAACCTCTTATGACGGCAAGGGCTGGCTCGGAACCACACAAAGGTAAAGAGGATCGCTCCCTAGCCAGCAGATCCGCCCTCTCATTGCCCTCTATTCCCGCATGTCCGGGTACCCAATAGAGCTGCACTTTGCCCCTCCGAGCTAAGGCGTTTAGCCTTCTCCTACATTCTCCTACCAATTTTGAACTCCAACAGCCCGTGCTCCTGTTTATTTGCCTCAACTTTACTTCAACTAAGGTGTTGTTCAAGTTTTACGTTTTCTCAGCTTCTACAAATTTCAAAATCTTGAGGTATTCTTAACAATATGTCACCACTGTATCTGATGTTACAGAAGAAATTCTATCTTAAGTAATTATGGGATCCCATGAAATTGGGACCAGCTTCTTCAATTTTTATGCAACACTTTGGCTGCCTTCCGCCCAGTTACCCGGTTGATCGTATTTTCTTTTTATTATTTATCTTTAAAGTTTTGAGGACTTGCAAAGCTACTGCTTTGCTCGTTACGATCTAGACTTTATTACACACACACACACACACACACACAAATTAAATCTATCATTGAAAGTTTTCGGTCTTTTTCAACATTTTCAGCTTTCAGGGCAGCCAAAGTAATTTGCAGTTTCACCTAAAGAATTTTTCAGGATACTTAACTCAAAAAAAAAAAAAAAATTAATCCTCTCTTAATGTTGCTTGGTGGACAAATGAAGGTGGTAAAACATTCCCAGCAAGATCTTTCCCACCGGATGGTACAACATTTGGTCAAATCAATCTTGGCCAAAGACTATCCAAAGAGATCCCCCCGTATGGATATTGGAATATGCAATTCTATCAATCAGAACCGGCCTATGTAAAATTTGATTATGGAATACCACGTGGTGCAAGTATAGCTGTTTATGGAAGAAGAAACGCATTGCCAACGCACACGCAATACCATATACTAGAAGTGTTGAATGGATTCAAAGCAAGGATGACTAGAGCTTCATCTCATGTAAGTTGTATCAAAAATCATTCCTTTATTTCTAGCGGGGGTGTGGGGGCGATTATTGTATTTAAAAGCGTCAGGGTTAGTATATAGAGATACACTCAGTTTAGTCCAAAATCTCTGGAGAAGTCCAGAGAGAGTTTGAGGCGTTAATCTTTGTATTTTTTGACTTAAGATAAGACTCTAGGCAGGAGGGAACTGGCTTGTCAGGAGCGGGAGCGTGGTTGCAGGAGTTTGACAGGGGGAGTTCGATGGCCTTGGGTGGTTGGCCACTGTATTTCTGTCCGAGGTTGTGGGTATTATCGAATGCTGCTGCCTTGCGGGGGAATGGCAGGGAGAGATTAAAGAGGTGCGGATATTCTCTGACAGTCAGGCCGCACTGAGGCTTTGAGCAAGCCGTGTTGGAGTTCGAAATTGGTGGGAGAGTGTAGGAGAAGGCTTAACGCCTTAGCTCGGAGGGGAAAGATGCAGCTCTATTGAGTACCCGGACATGCGGGAATAGAGGGCAATGAGAGAACGGATCGGCTTGCTAGGGAGGGATCCTCTTTACCTTTGTGTGGTCTCGAGCCAGCCCTTGCCGTTGTGATTGTCAGATCAGACTTTGGCAGACGAGGGTATTGGAGAAATGCTGGAATGACACGCAGGGGTGCCTCCAGGCTAAAAGATTCATTAAAGGAACCAGGCAGCGGGCTTCAGGTTACCTCCTGCCCTTTAATAAAATAGGACTAAGGACCTTGGTGGGTGTAGTGACCGGACACACATGGGTGTCTAGTCATTTGGATATTATAGGGAGGACGTGTAGTCCTATATGTCAGAACTTGATGATGGAGTTAGGGAAACGGTGTATCAATACTTACGTCAGTGTCTCCGTTTCGCTGATACTAGGTTTCGTGTATTTAGAAGGGCACCACGATTGCCTGGGTGGGTTGGAGTTGAAGGATATCTTGGGATATTGCAGATTGACCATTAGAGTACCGGGGGAGATTAAATTGGGGGGATAAAATCCATATAGGTTTAGGTCCCAAGCCAGTAGGCACCTAGTTCAATAATAATAATTATAACATAAGGCATTACAGTGTTACGCAAAAATCTTTCAACGTTGAGAATATTAGGAGGGTTATAAACGAGGGAATAAAATCGGCTAATGTCCAAGATTTCTTGGAGAACCTCTCTAAGTATGTGTAGTTGGGAAGTATCCACAAGCCAGTGGAGTATTTGGTACTGTCTGGGTTACTAGAATTCTCTGCTCAAGTGATTCCCCCCAAGCGACAATGTTTTTTGCGTTGATTATACAATCCTGGATATTTTAGGATCTTGAAGATTTAATTCTAAACATTAATTTTTTTTTAGTCTACTGTGAAGAAGGAAGTAACCCACTATCTGGAACCAGGACATTGGTTCTTATCCTTATACAATGACGATGGAGATCCCCAGGAAATTGTCTTTATTGCTAGCATATCCGAAGATATGACCCAAAGCTGTCCGGGTGGTTGTAGTGGTAAAGGACAATGTCTAATGGGACACTGTCAATGTAATCCAGGTTTTGGTGGTGAAGATTGTAGCCAAAGTGAGTAATTTTTTTTTGCAGAAAAATGGAAATGAGTTATGGTTCGCCATTTTGTTTGTTTGTTGTAATATATTTTGCTTAACTTTGTCCGGGAAAACAGGTGTTTGCCCAGTTTTGTGTAGCCAACGTGGTGAATATATTAATGGTGAATGCCAATGTAATCCCGGTTGGAAAGGTAAAGAATGCAGTTTAAGGCATGATGAATGCGAAGTACCAGATTGCAATGGCCATGGACAGTGTACAAATGGTAAATGCATTTGCGCAAGAGGTTATAAAGGAAAATTCTGCGAAGATGGTATGTTATTAAAAATTTTATAGGCCCCCTAAGTGGCGGCAATACTCCCCCCCCCTTTTATTAACAGACATATTATTTTGCAGTCGATTGTGCACATCCAACATGCACTGGACATGGTGTTTGCGCTGATGGTGTTTGTTTATGTAAAAAAGGATGGAAAGGTGCTGATTGTTCGGAAACTGATTCGGATGCTTTACAGTGTCTACCCGACTGTTCTGGTCATGGACAATTCGATGTGGAAACACAGGCATGTCTATGTGAACCAATGTTCTCTGGTGAAGACTGTTCTAGAGGTAATAGACAAATTTTTTATTAAGCCTAACAATGTGCGGGCTACATTGCAATAATAGTCTAGAAGATATAGCAATCAATATACATAGGCTATATCGCTAACATACCTTTGAAGTAATCTCATTGCTACATTGCAATAATACCAATGCAAATAATTTTGAAGAAATCTCAGTGCTACATATGTAACGCTACATTGCAATAATTATGAAGAAATCTCATCGCTACATTGCAATAATACCAATGCAATAATTTTGAAGAAATCTCATTGCTATATTGCAATAATACCAATGCAATAATTTTGAAGTAATCTCATTGCTACATATGTAAGGCTACATTGCAATAATTATGAAGTAATCTCATTGCTATATAGGCTACATTGCAATAGTTTTTTTAACTACCACACACACACACACACCACACATATATATATATATATATATATATATAATATATTTTCAATGTATCCTATATATATATAGGATACACTGCATTATATGTCCATACATTAATGTCTCCTATCTGCATTGTACATCATAGGTTCATGAATCATTAGAGCCCGGACAACATTGAGTTGCCCGGGAGGTCGTCTCTTAGATATATTGTAATTTTTGTTGTCTTTTTTTCAGCCCGGCTTTGAGGTTACTTTCATGTTACCTACTTGCTTTACAAATTTTACAAGTGTAGGGGTAGTGAACCCCCACCACTCATCCACTCTAGCGGAGAGAAACAGCCCCTCTCGCACAGAGAGGAGAGATTCGGCCAGTGGATATGTATATGAGAGAGAGACAATCAAGGATCATTCTGTTCAATTCAGTCTTACACATCAGACATCATTCTGTTGATTCACACTCCGTACATATCATTTTAGCCACGTCAGTCTGTCAGTTCAGTTCAGTTCAAAATTCTAAAGTGTAAAGTCCCTGGCAGTCAGTTATATATGTACGTAGGGGTAGTGAACCCCCACCACTCTCCACTCTAGCGGAGAGAAACAGCCCCTCTCGCACAGAGAGGAGAGGTTCGGCCAGTGGATATATATATGAGAGAGAGACAGTCAAGGATCATTCTGTTCAATTCAGTCTTACACATCAGACATCATTCTGTTGATTCACACTCCGTACATATCATTTTAGCCACGTCAGTCTGTCAGTTCAGTTCAGTTCTAAATTCTAAAGTGTAAAGTCCCTGGCAGTCAGTTATATATATATACACATATCAATTATATATCTTAAACCAATCTTAAGGTGTTTATCTATCATCATCAACAACCAACATCTCCTTACAACACCCTTACAATAAGCTTTAACGCCATTCATATTTTTTTTTGTTTAATTCCAGAATTATGCGATCTGGATTGTGGACTTCATGGTCACTGTGTTGGTGATTCATGCACCTGTGTTAATGGATGGACTGGTGAATTCTGCAACGAAAAACAATGCGATCAAAGGTATTGTTATTTTTTTTTTTTTTTTTTTTTATGATTAACCCTATAATGTTGATTAAGCTTATATGCAAATGTTTTTTTTCCTTCTTCTATTTAGATGCAACGATCATGGACAGTGCAAAAATGGTACATGTTTATGCGTCACAGGATGGAATGGAAAGCATTGCACCCAAGAAGGATGTCCACATGGTTGTTCAGGCCACGGTGAATGTCGTGTAAATCAGGACAGCCTTTGGGAATGTCGTTGTACTGAAGGTTGGGATGGACGGGATTGTTCAGTGTTGTTGGAACAGGCTTGCAACGATGGACGCGACAATGATAAAGGTAATTGTTTCCCAGTTTTTTTCTTATTTTTTAATGACCCGGATAGAAATAATAGAGTTACCCTCTTTATGTGACGTAGAAGGTAATAGTGAGATGGACCTTCTGATATGAGAAGGATCGTAGCAAGAAAAGGCGCAATGATCTCCTTTTATTGGATCTAGGATGGAGTATCTCTAAGAAGAGCTGAGAAAATGTGGAGAAGATATTGTTCTGATGAACCCATCTTAGTTCTGAAAATTGGCTTCGTATGCTACCCAAGGTTTTCTCAACCGGAGGTATTGTAGACCCAGAAGGAGGAGCTAGACAAAGAAAGTGATAGCAGCTGTAGATTCTGTATGGAGAGTTGAAGGAGAGACTTCAATACACCGGGTGCGACGCTAACATTGAGATGGATATCTTCCTTCTAGAATCTTCCCAGATCTTTAAATTACTTTCGAAGAGGTGCATGGATTGGAGGACTCCTTCTGGCACCTGTAGGGAGCCACAGTAGACCTTTCAAGCTCACAGTGCGCCTCCCCCCCAAAAAAGTGTTTGGATCTACAATCTCTTCCTCTTTTTGTAATCCAAGAAATCTTTGGGAACCCAACAGCAATTGTAAACCAATTTTTTTCTGACCAAATCATGGATTAAATGCAAAACTATAACCAATTTCTTCGGTTATGTTCTAGATGGACTACTAGATTGTGAAGATCCGGAATGCTGCTCAAATCATATCTGTCGTTCTTCACAGCTTTGCGTATCCGCACCAAAACCAATTGACATCCTGTTACGTAAACAACCGCCCGCTATTACTGCATCATTTTTTGAACGTATGAAATTTTTAATAGAAGAAGGTTCATTGCAGAATTATGCACGCCAGGAATCATTTAACGAAAGGTAAAGATGAATTTTTATTGAAATCTTATTAATTGTGGCAAATGTGACATTTTGTGAGTTATATTTCAAAAATATGAGCTAACTCGAGAAATATTTTTGTAAAAAAAAAAATTATTATTCTCGGATGTAAAACTGTGAAAAATGAATTTTTTTCATCAATTTTTGGAATTCCATTTTGCTGGGAAGCCTTGATCAGGTCTCAAAAGTCTCTAGCATTTCTTGATCATGGCGAGCAGTTTTTCTCGATTTACTCACTTATTTAAGAGGATATTCCTCCGATTCTCTGAATGCTATTGACTGGAAATACATTATGTATGATCCCCAGGAAGTTGGCCTATTCATATCTTAGGGGATCTTACCCTCCTTGAGAGGCTGGTAGCTTAGAAATATGTCCCCTGGATGATGCCAGGTTATCATTTCTAGATTCTCCCTCCAGGGCTGAGAGTATCAAGATTTCCCAAGTGTGTGCCCCAGGCAGCTGTTCTATTTATCTCAAGCGGTACTCACTCTCCAGAGCTAATCTCGCTGTTTATCACGCTGTTCCATCAGTTCTGGCAACCTCCAGGGCTGATAACGAGTTATTTCTCATATGTGACCCAAAACAGCTATACTGTTTAACTCGCTGTTATCTCGGGGTGCTAAACCTCCAGGGTTGATAATCTCCAAAAGCGATTCCCATGTATGACCTCAGGCAGTTATCGTGTTTAGCTCGTTGTTTCCTCAGGTCTCTGATGGCTGATATTCTCAAGAGATATCTCCCATGTGTTAACCTAAACAGTTATCCTGTTTAGCTCCTGTTCTCTTAGGAGCTTCGCCCTTTCTACTTTATTATCTACTTTACTATTCTGTTTAGCTCGATATACTGAAGGGGCACTCAACCTCCAGAGCTGATAATCTCAAGAAATATCTCTCATGTGTAACCCCAGACAGTTATCCTGTTTAGCTCGCTGTTTCTTCAGGTTTCTCAAGGCTGATATTTTCAAGAGATATCGCCCGTGGGTGACCCCAAGCGGATATCCTATTTTGTATTTTGATATTGGTTTCTGTTCTCTCTGACGACAGTCCCTCACTTTGAAATTCTCAAGGGATATCGCCCATGTATTAACCCTAATATTTATCCTATTTAGCTCCTGTTCTCTTAGGAGCTCCGCCCTTTCTACTTGATTATTCTAGAGAGATATGTCCCTGAATGGCCCAAGGAACAGATATCCTGTTTAGCTCGATATACTGTCAGGGCACTCATCCTCCAGAGCTGATAATCTCAAGAAATATCTCTCAAGAGTAACCCCAGGCAGTTATCCTGTTTAGCTCGTTATTCTTCTAGATCTGATAGTTATGCCTGACTTCGTGTAGAAATTCCTTATCCTGGCTACCACCAGCGCAAGCAACGACCAGCTTTCCAAACACTCTTGGACACGCCAATAGATTTCCTAGCAAAATGAAAAATCTTACTGATAAACGGAGCTCAAAACTGTGCTCATAGTGCTAAAGCTCTTGAGTTAGCTCCATAATTTGGTTAAACCCCCAGCTGATTTATTATATGTTATCTAATGAAGCCCTCCTCCCATATATTGTGTGTATTAAAAATTTATGTGCTAAAACCTTAAATAAAACTATTAGATGCAAAAAAAAAATACTTTTACTTACACGATTAAAATTATTTACATATTTACCTTCTTTTTTTTTTCATGTAAAGAACAAATGTTGTGTTATTTTTATTTTATTTTCACACAAATATGGCCGTTGAATTTTTCGCGTAAATACTATTTACAAAATATTTACCTGCTTTTTTGTGCCCACTGTGATTTTCACTATCCCAAACTCAAGTTATTTATTTATTTATTTAATTTTTTGTTAATTTATTTTTAATTTATTATTGATTTTATTTATTCATTTATTTATTTACATTACCATTGTTGAAAATAATGAGGAAATAAATAGCGTAGCGTCTTTTTTTTTTTTTGGTTTTGCTAGGGGCTATGCCCCTCCCTTTAAAATTACAGCTCTGTTTATATGTAGTACATTAGGAAACTTTTTTTGGGGCGCAATAATTCTTCGCTTCCGTTTCCTAGCCCCCCATCTCATATGGAACACTGCGACCATGTTTTTTTTTGTTTTTTTTTACTGATAAAAGTTACTTTAAAATTGGTATCTCTTGAACACGTGCAAACGTTTAATTTGCCCCCAACTTTAAATTTTAACTTCTGTTTTTTGTTTTTTAAAAAAAATGATAAGGATTTTTTATATATACAGCTAGTATTTAAAATTACAGAAAAATCGTTATTGCTGTTTTTGAGAAAATCGCGAAAAACTGGAAAATAAAAAATTAAATAAAAATCACACTTACTGTAGGTACGATATTTTTGAAAAATTGCTTTGATAAGAGTATTTCCTCTTACAAAAGTAAGAGAAAGTGAATTAAAAATCAGTTGTGAAACACTCACACAACTTTCTTTTACTGTGGATTTAATACCAATTATAAAATTTTGGCAAAGTATTCTTTATACAGGGAATTTTTACTCATTTGCCTTTAATCTATAGAGAGGAGGTTGTAATATATTATGTATCTACCGAAAACAGGTAGTATTTTGAACATGATTATATTTGTAGTCCAGAAGATAGTGCCAATAACATTTGATATTTATCTTTTACAAATTCCTCGGAATTTGCGTTGGTCTATACTAGCTAACGCATTTGCCTTTTTGGTGCAAAAAAATTCAGGGGTTTGGAGGGGAGGGGAAAGGAAAATGGGAAGCTACAGATAGTAACGTGGCCATGATTTCCCCATACGCCCTCTCCTCCAATAAAAATCATTTTCTGGCAAAGCCTTGGCGCCCCCCCCTTCATGGGTTGTTATGGCCAAAACGAGGCTTCAGAACTTTCTAAAAATCAGGGGAAAATTGAAAAGAATCATTTCTGTAAAGTTGCACTTACTGCAGACAGATTTAGCTCGAAACTTCGTGTCTGATGCGCCCGGTAGTACGCACCCTAAAAAGAATATCAAATTTGAGCTTCCAGTAATTATTTATTTATTTATTTTTTTTGAGGTCAGAAAGTTTTTGTTTTTATTCACCCCTATAAAAATCTGAAATTGAAAAATTAGAATATAAGTACCCCCCATTTTTTTGTAAGGGAAAAATTTACCCATTATTTTCAACACTGACCGATATTCGATGTGATATATATATATGTATGAATCTTTGTTTATTTTTTTTTCAAAGTGTGTGTAAAATCTAGAATAACCTTTTATATGTAGCCTTTTTACTTTGTTTATACAAATTTTAGGCACCTTAAATCGGGGGCCTAATTAGGGCCCTGACATATTTTTTTTTTTAAATCACAACCGTTTTGTCTTTTATTTATTTATTTTTTTTTTTTTGCTTGATCTTGTAATGTTAAATTGAAATCGGTTGCATCTAATAAATTAATAAAAATTGGAAAGCATGCAATTTTGTTGCAGTTTTAGTGAATTCACACTTTCATTAGTGAACTTAGTGAATTCACACTTTTAGTGAACACTTTCAGTGAATTCAGTTATCTATAATATGGAAATTGTAAAGTGGGAAAGTTAAATTAAAATTCAATGTGCAGTGAAATGAAGCTCAGATTGCATAATGTATTCTTAAAACAAAATAAAAAAAATATAGCTTAAGGTAAAGTTTCCTAGTTATGTCCTCCTTAAAGCAAGAGCTTAGTTCTATGCAAGTTAAAGCCTTCAGTGAACTAGGTAACTGAAGTTGGGTTTAATTAAATTAAAGTCTCTCATACTATGCCCTTCTGTTATTACAGAATAATTTTATACAAAATTAAAGTCCTCCTCAGTCCTTTTGAAGCTAAGGTATATTTATATTCATGTTAAAGTCTCCTAAAGCTGCTATAGCAGCACAGTTCTATCCGATTTAAAGTGTTTCAACTATAGGTGTTTCTTATATCTGCAGTTAAGTTTGATTAAATTAAAGTCCTCCCAAACTAGGTCCTCCAACAGTTACAGTATAGTTGTAATGCAAATGCTACTGGCTATAGCAAAGTTCTATTCAAGTTGAAGTCTCCCACCAAAATCCTATGCTGTTACAGCCTGGTTCTATTCTAGTTATAGTCTCCCAGCTAAAACCTTCTTGTAATTTACCTAACCTATGGCGCAACAGCCCATGAAGGGCCAAGGCTTGCCAGACGGCGCTTGGCGTATGGTAAGCACGCTGCAGTTCCCACGCCGTTTAGTTCCCGCCTTCGCTACCTAGGGCGCTACTATCTGTAGCTTTCCACTTTTTATCACGATGCTGGGTCAATACCAACTGTGCCCTCATGGGAATCAAACCCTGAATTATCGCACGAAAGGCTGGTGCGCTAGCCACTAGACCAACGCGTGAGGACTCTTGTAATTAAAGGATAGTTAAAGTCTCCTATCTAGGTCCAGCGCTGCTGCAGCATAGTTTCCAAATTAATTCTAAGCTTTTACAGCATAGTTTTATGCAGTTTAAAGTCCTCCCTGCTAGATCACCTTTAATTACAGCATAGTTCTGCAAAAGTTAAATACTTGTTGCTAGCTCCTATATGATGCTGCAGCATAGTAGTTCCTTACAAGTTAAAGTCTCCCAACGTGTATTAACCAATCAAGTCATCCCTTAATATTTATTTCAGTATATTATTTTTAAGTTAGAGTTAAAGTCACCGTATTCTTTTCTTTTGTACAGATCAAGACAAAACATTTAAACCTTTTAAGAACCTTTACCTTTTCCCATCATAAAATCCTCCCCGCTCTCGAATCTTCGCGTAAAATGTTTGTTTATTTTTTAATTTCTGCTTTAATTAATTCTGCTTTAATTCATATCAAATTAATAAAAATCAATACAAACTTTATTTTTATTTTGAACTTTTTTAAAAAAAAAAAAATAAAATCACAAAGGACTAGTAACTGGCGTTAATTGTCTGCTTAATGCTGCCCATAGTGTGTTTTGGAACTTCTTCAATACAAGGTAAGGCAAAATAAAGGCTACCAAAGTCGAATTTAGGACATCACATTAAAAAAAAAAAAAAAAAAAATTTGCATTAAAAAGTGTTTAATTTATTTTTTTTTTTTATTTTAATATAAATTTAGTAATTTCTTATTTTTGTATATATTTATTTTTTGAGTCATTATCTGCCATTTTTTTTTTTTTTTTTTAAATCCGTATGGCAGGTGGTTATTTAAAATTAAAATTTGGAGGAAAAAAAAAAATAATCATTTAGCATGATAATACGCAAGAAAAAAAAATTGCGCGTCCTGAGAATTTTCTCTGCAAATTGTTGCATCACATGAGAATATTTCGTTAAAAGTCTGCAATAGGGATGCTTTGTTGCTCAGACGTGCACATAGCTTTGTTACAAACCTAAGCTCCTAATACTCTTAGGGAAGAATTGTCGTGAGTGTTTAACTGGAGCTCAGAGTGAATTTTTAGGTGCCCAGATTGTTGTTTTGTTACAATGTTGAGCTCTTAAAAGAATTTTATGAGGGATAAATTGGAGCTCAGAGTGAGCTTTTAGGGAACCTGTTGCTTTGTGTTAAACTCTTGAGCTCTTAGTTCATTGAAAAAGAATTTATTTTATTATTAAACTGTAAACATGAATCATTGTAAGAGCTTTTTGAGCTCGTTGATGTTTTGGGAAAGAGTTCTTTGAATACCCACTATGGAATTCAATATTGGGCATCATATTGTTTTGTTACAATCCTGATCTTTTTTCATATTTTTCGGCAAAGAATTCTTTGATGGAGTTGTCAATCCTGAGCTCCTAGTATCTTTAAGGAAGAATTCATTGAGTATCTAACTATTGGAGCTCAAAATCGTTACCAAATTGCTTTATTACAAATTTTCTGAGCTCGTAGGTTTTTGAAGAATTTTTTTTTTTTTGAATACCTAACTAAGCTCATAACGAGTCTTTGGATATCTACGTTGCTTTGTTATAGTTCTAAGCTCCTGATCCTTTAGGGAAAATTATTTAGCGTTCCATACTGGAACTGGGAGTAAGTTATTTTTTTTACAATCATGATATCCTAGATCTTTCTTGGTGACGAATTCTATAAGTAACCAATTTGAGTTCTCAGAATGGGTATCACATTACTTTTTTTACCTTCTGAGCTCCTAATATTTTTAAGGAAGAATTACTTGAGTATATCTAACTGTAGCTCAGTCTTAGATGTTTTGTAGTTTAGTTAAAATAGTGAGCTCCTTGTAAATGTTAGGAAGAATTCTTTCAGTACTTAAGGGAGCTCAAGGTTAATCTTGAGTTGCCACTTTGCATTGTTACAAAACTGAGCTCCTGTATTTTTTTTTGGACATATTCATTGAACAATCTTGGAGCCTGCTTTGATTCCAGGATAACCTGGGATAATTCTAGGATAATCTTCTGGTATAATCCAGAACTTCTAGAATTTTTACTAGTATTGGTGGAAATGATTTCTTGGAGATACTCAATGGAGCAAGTGAGTTTTGGTCGTCTCAGTGGTTTATCACAGTAAGCCCTGAATTCTAGAGAATTCCATTACTTCATAGTTTGGATGAAGTCTTCAGACTTCTTCGGTAAACTTTATGCAGCTCCAAGCGTTTCTTTTTGAGACGCATAGCTCTTTTGATTCTTTAGAAAGTTTAATCCTAACAAAAAAATGTCCAAATTACAAAGCATCTGGATTTTAATGAAATTATCAAGTGATGTAGCTTTAGCATAGAATTTATAGTTTAATTGCAAAATTTCTCCAAAAAAACGATTTTATTTTATTTTATTTTTGTTAAAAATGTTTGAGTCGCGTTATTTTGCAGCTTTAATTGAACTAGTGTTTGTGTTAGAGTATTAGAGGATTTTGAGTCTGCAAAAGGATGAGATTTGAGTCTGTAGTGGTGATGAGTGATATGCCCATATTTAGAACTGCTACTTCTGGGGATATTGCCTTTTTTTTTGTTGTTTTTTTTTTCAGGAACCTCAATGAGATTCTAATAACGAACTGTGACTTATTGTAAACTACAACAGTTTATCCGCCATCCAAAGCCATGGGTTCTTGAATCCTGATCCCAGGTCTCTACTGGGTTTTTTTGTCTAAAGACAAAGGCTAGCCGGACGGCGATTTTATTTGGAGAGAGGAAGGCAAGGCTGCCTCCTGAGTGATTATATCACGACACCCATCGCCTTCTTTTTAGTTTTGGCCTTTGCTATCAGGCTCGCTACTAAGCTAGGTGCGAACCTAGACTAAGCTAGGTTCGCTACCAACCGTGGCCTAGAGCTCTTTATTTTAACAAACAATGAATATTTTGGCTTCTATGGCTGCAAAAGGGCTCAAGCTATTTGTAAGAGCCAAGGTTTTTTATCCTTATCGTGATTTTAAGCAAGAGTTACTGGGGGAGAAGACTGGCCATATATATGCGAAATCATGTGGGATTGTCTAACCGACAGTGGCTTGAGAGCTTTATGGCAGAGCCACTTTCTGGACTGCTGAGGCCTGCATAAAAGGATGAATCCGGAAGAGCGTGCTCTATAACTATAAACCTCCTATAGCGGAAGCCTAATCTAATCTACCCTTAAGTTTTGGGAAAGCTTAGCTCTCCCAAAGCCTAGGACACCCGATAGCCTACAAACTCTGCAGTCTTATCCATGCTTACCGAAGCGGCTTCCCAAACTCAAACCTTGTCACTCCTTCGTCTCACAGACCTTTACAATGCTCAAGACTCATCCTTTACCCAGAAATTGGCTCCCGTAAGAGGTATCCTCTAGTGCTCTGCACGTAAAATGAACTTATTTTGTTTTTCTAACATACAGAAAGATTGCATGTTGTTTAATACATTTCATTATTTATTTTTATTTTTTGTTTTTGTTTTCATGTATGTTTATTATGAACTCCAGCCTCTGAAAATATCAACCTCTTGGAAATATTAAACCTTTCTCTGGTTTTGAAACCCATAATCCTCAAAAGCCTTGGTTCCCAAAGTGTTTCGTGATTTTTTAGTTTGCTTCTATGTATTTATTTCTGAATGTAATTTTTTTTTTTTTTTTTAATTTAATTTAGTTTTTGTAATTTTAAGATATTGTAATTTTTTTTAGTGTCTCTGAAATTTAATTTCAAAAGTTAATTCAAATTTTAAAATTTCACAGGTGTATTTATTAAAATTTGTAATAGTTCCCCCCCATTCTTTCAGAGCTCCCTATAAAAAAAAAAAAAATGGCGTCGATTTGTTGAAGTAATTAATCGACAATTTTTTATAAACTGCTTTGAAATTTTTATTAAACAGACATTTCCTCTGGATATTATTCTACATCAGCTGGACCCAGATAGTTTTTTATCTCAACAACTCTTATTAACGCTGGATAAAATGTTTCAGAGCTGATCAGAGAATAATTTCAGGCATTAAAGCTCTGAATTTTTTTTTTTTTTTTCAGGATTTCCTCAATACTGAGGTTCTCTACTAAAAACTTCTTTTAGATGTGCTCCCCACATCTGAAAATATAATAGTTATACAAAATTCTGTATTTCTTCTTCCTTAAATAAACAGCACTTTGGTGGATCACACAATTGTTTTAATACAGAAACTTGAGTGAATTTCTCTGAACTACCATAGGGTACTTGGAGAGTCCGTAATTTAATCCGATCTGGTACATAACGATACAAATTGCATATTACAGTGATTGCTGGAAACAATAGGGTCAGCTAGTATTGCTTGAAACCACAGTAAGTTGCTCCAAAAATTTCTCAGAATTTTAACCTTAATATGTGGCGTAAACAGGTAGACATGCCCCTCCAATAATTGAACAGAAAAATTCAATGTCTGAATTATAAACTCCTAGTTTTGAAACCCATAATCCTCAAAACCTTGGTTCCCAAAGTTTATGTAAATATATTTTCAGAATATTGCTGTCACAGAACAATGTGAAATTACTCTGAAACTACATTAAGTTGCTCTTAAGACTTCTTCATAATGTGCATATTCTTTCAGTAATTGCCCAAAAACTTTCTAGTAATATTGCTAAAGCAACGTGACAGCATCCAAAAATTGCTCTAAAACTCAATTGAGTAGCTTCTAGGAATCCTCACGATTTTGAACAAAAAAATTGAAGACATATCCTTCTATTACGTGCACTGAAATTCTCTCGGAATATTATAGTTACAATGAAAATGATGGCAGCATCCAAGAATCGCTTTGAAACGCAAATGAATTGCTCCGAGAATTCCCTGAATATTTGTTCCCTAATCTATGACATAATGGGAAAACATATCTTTTCACTATTTGCACTGAACGTTTCTAAGAACATTGCTGTTATAAAGCAATGTACAGCATCCGATAATCTGAAACTCTACCAAGATACTCCGATAATTCCCCCATGATTTGAACCTAATCTGAGACATAATTTGGGGAGTGACATTTCCTTTCAATACTTGCACTGAAACTCACCAGGAAGATTGCTGTTTTATATAGAACAATGTCACATTTTGGGACTCTACCACCAAGGTGTACCACACTAAGAAGTCCCCAAGACAAGTCCAGGAACATAGTGGGACAAAACTTTATAGATCAAAGCAGTCCTTCCATGCAATGTTTAATCCATACTGCCTAAAGTTTCACTTTGCAGATCTACGTCTGATTCCATGGATTATTTGCTCTGCAGGCTACTCAATGGAGCACATGATTGTATTATCCCATATTAAACCTACTTTATGATACGATAATATTTTTGGCTCAGAGATCGGCGCCATTTTTTTTTTTTTTTTTGACATTATTCTTTTAATTAAAAGATAATTTTTTTTGTTAAAGTATAATAAAATTAAAGCATGACTTTGTTTTTTTATCTGTAATTAAGTCTTATATGAGCTTAATTTTTAAAGGTACCTTAAGCATTTTGTTTTGTTTTGTTCTCTATTGATATAGTCGGGCTGGAGTTGTACGTGGTCGTGTGGTTACGTCAATTGGGACTGGCTTAATGGGTGTCCGGGTAAGCACGTCAACGCCAATGGAAGGATTCACATTGACTAGAGAAGATGGTTGGTTTGATTTGTTAGTAAACGGTGGTGGTGCTGTCACATTACAATTTGGCAGAAGTCCATTTCGTCCGCACAGTACAATAGTGAACGTGCCATGGAATGAGGTTAGGATTTAGATAACTCGATTCTGGTTTATAGTTTCTATGAATTTTCGCCATAAAACTGTGTTTTTCCCCCTTTTTTTCAGGTCGTAATCATAGATACAGTTGTGATGTGGACTGGTGAGGATAAACCACCCCCAATGGGACCACATGCTTGTCGCAGCCATGATTATGATATTATGAGACCAGTTGTATTGGCCACATGGAAACATGGATTCCAAGGGTCATGCCCGGATAAAAGTGCCATACTTGTGGAATCACAGGTTAGTATCTAGACTTAACTTCCTATCCTCTCCAATGAAGCATCAAAATAATACACAATTTTGAGAACTTATAGCTTGCACGCAAAGATCTAATGAAAAGAAACAGCAGCGCTGCTCTAGTGCTCGCTGCCTTGTGATAGACAGGGTTGTTTGTAATGGGAAAGAGTTCCCAGGGTACACACTAGGATCTTTCAAATCGCAATACATTATCCGCTAAAAAAATCTTAACTTAAATTGCTTCACCTTTGCTGAAACCCACTTATTGCTGATCAGCTTTCTGTAAAATGATCTGGACAAAGCTCGCCTTGTCCTGGACGTTGGGTCCAACCCTCCATTTGCCCATTATTAGGACTTAGCAACAATAAACTTTTCTTTTTATCTTTTATTTTTCTTTTTGATTACAGGTTGTCCAAGAAAGTTTTCAAATCCCTGGAACAGGATTGAATCTAGTCTACCATAGTTCGCGAGCTACTGGTTATTTATCAACCATCCAATTACAATTGACACCAGAAACGATTCCACCAACATTGAAATTGATTCATTTGCGTATAACAATTGAAGGAATTCTATTTGAGAAAATATTCGAAGCAGATCCGGGAATTAAGTTTACCTATGCTTGGAATAGGCTCAACGTATACAGGTAATTTAAGGAAACATTTAAGGAACATGTTATAGCATGTTCTGTTTTGGTAAATTGTTGAAATGATGTGTGGGAAGGATTAAAAAAAAAAAAAATGAGACCCTACTGGTTACGCCCTCCTGGACCTCAAAGCATACTGCCTTAGAAGAGTTTTCTTTTGAGTGGGTTTTTGGTTAGGAGGATACAAATATAAAGAAACAAACAGGCATTACTTAGCTTCTGACATTTTCGGTAACGATTTTCCTACACCATGACTTCGGCTATTAAGCCATTCTACGTCCCGCGGCCCAGCAATTTTAGGCTGCTTTAGCGAACCTCGTTGATATCTCATCAGATAACACCAATTCCCTAGAACCCTTTTCCCGGAACCCCTTTATCATCATCTGTGACCCGTCTTTCTTATTTTTTTTCAGGCAACGAGTTTACGGAGTTACAACAGCTGTAGTCAAAGTTGGTTACGAATATGGTGACTGCAAGGACATTATGTGGGACGTACAGACTACAAAATTAAGCGGCCATGATATGAGTATATCCGAAGTTGGCGGTTGGAATTTGGATATACATCATCGTTACAATTTTCACGAAGGTATGTCGTCCCTGCGGATTCAAGCATTTTCCCTCCTCCCGGGATTTTTCTCCTTTCATGGTTTCTTTTTTTTTATACGCAGGTATTCTACAAAAAGGTGACGGTACAAATATCTACTTAAAACATAAACCACGTGTAATTAAGACATTATTAGGCGATGGACATCAACGTCCAGTTGATTGTACATGGGATTGTTCCGGTGCTGCTGGATCACCGCAAAGATTATTGGCACCGGTAGCTTTAGCACAGGCACCTCATGGTTCTTTATATGTGGGTGATTTCAATCTTGTCCGGCGTATACATGTGGATGGATCTGTAAAAACTATTGTGCGCTTGAAGTAAGTTAATTTTTTTTTTTTATTGTCCTTAATTTTATTCAACTCAGTAATTTGGGTATAATCTTCCGGAATCACATTTACAGTGTAACAAGAGTTGCATATAGATATCATATCGCTTTGAGCCCATTGGATGGTACATTATATATCTCAGATCCTGAATCACATCAAATACTTCGTGTAAGAAATCCAGATGATTTCTCCGATCCAGATCATAATTGGGAAACAGCTGTCGGATCTGGTGAACGATGTCTACCTGGTGATGAAGCACATTGCGGTGATGGTGCTTTAGCCAGGGATGCTAAATTAGCCTATCCAAAAGGTGAGCTCGTTTGAAACATTTTGCTTTGCTGGCCTTTATGTTTTTGTTTTTTTAATCATATTTTTGTTACTGCAGGTGTTGCAGTATCTGCAGACAATGTGCTGTATTTTGCTGATGGTACTAATATCAGAATGGTCGACCGAGATGGGATTATAACAACGGTGATTGGGAATCATATACACAAGAGTCATTGGAAACCGATTCCATGTGAAGGCACACTTAATGTTGAGGAGGTATATATTTTTTTTTGAAGGGGGGGCAATGCACTGAGACTTTGCGATCTATTGTGCTTCTGTGCCCGCTGGGTGCCATAGGCTATTTGCCCACAGCACGTTAGTATTACCGAATGCTGGTGCCTTGCGGGGGTGTGGCAGGAAGAGATTAAAGAGGTGCGGATATTCTCTGATAGTCAGGCCGCACTGAGAGCTTTGAGCAAGCCGTGTGGAGTTCGAAATTAGTGGGGGAATGTAGGAGGAGGCTTAATGCCTTAGCTTGGAGGGGCAAAGTGCAGCTCTATTGGGCACCCGTACATGCGGGAATAGAGGGCAATGAGAGGGCGTATCGGCTGGCTAGGGAGGGATCCTCTTTACATTTTTGTGGTCCTGAGCCAGCCCTTGCCGGCACTAAGAGGTATTGTGATAGTCAGATTAGACTTTGGGAGACGAGGGTTTTGGAGAAATGCTGGGAGGACACGCAGTGATGCCTCCAGGTTAAAGATTCATCAAAGGAACCAAGCAGGGGGTTTCAGATTACCTCCTGTCCCTTAGTAGGATAGGACTGAGGACCTTGGTGGGTGTAGTGTCCGGACACACATGGGTGTCTAGTCATTTGCCAACAATATAGGGAGGGCGTCTAGCCCCATATGTAAGAACTGTGGTGATGGAGTTAGGGAAACAGTGTATCATTGCTTGTGTCAGTGTCCTCGTTTTGCTGGTACTAGGTTTGTGTATTTGGGAGGGCACCACTCTCGCGGGATTGCCTGGGTGAGTTGGAGTTAAAGGATGTCTTGGATATAGCAGCAGACTGACCGGTAGACTACCGGGGGAGATTAATTAGGGAATGAATTGGGGGGGGGGATGGGGGATAAAGCCATATAGTTTAGGTCCCAAGCCAATAGGCATCCAGTTTTCAATAATAATAATAATTGTCCACAGCACCCGAGCAGATGTCCCAAATGAACAGCCGTTCTACAGTACCTCCATCAGGTTAAGATCCTTGAGTAATCCTAGTAACCTGACGGGCTCTAAAGAGGATATGGCCCCCTTCTCCACCTGATAGCTACACAGGATCTTGAATCTTCTCTGAGTGGCGGCTTCGCAGTCTGTTAGGTGATGTAATGGAGTTTCCTCCAATTCCCCACAGATTCTTCATGAGCTGACACTTTCCAAACCCAGCTTCGTCTGATGTCCTCCAAGTCGGCAATGCCCCGTGAGGAAATCCATGAGAACGCGACGCCTGTCCTTACTTAAGCCAATGCAGGCCTCCGATCTCCGCTGGTTATAATTTCCAAGGCAGATCTTGGCCTGCCGCAAACAGGGGAGGGAGTTCTAGAATTGAGATCTCTTTACCTTCTCCTCATTCTTCCAAGAGAGTTCGTCCAAATGAAACTGGTCGCTAACTCCACAAAAAAGGTTCCGGCCCTAGATGCGGGGTCTTGAGGAGATATTTTTTGACTTGGATTTTTCAAAACAAGGATTCAGAATTTAGTTTTTAATTATAATTATTTTTAAGGAACCCAACATTTAAGGTCTTTTGCACTTGATAATCATCTGTAATGATACTACCTTATATTAAATTAAATATATGATCTTTTAGGTTTCCGCGGCCATTTTCCTGAAAAATTAGTTTTCGGGTTTAGACCGCGTCAGTGGTTTGCTAGAAACCGACGTTTCGCCCATATTGCAATGAGCTTCTTCAGGGTTAAATCTTGAAAGCTAATATTATGGCCGTGATCTTGGTGGAGAAGGGGCGTGTCTTCTTCCTCCGCCATATTGACTGCCTTCTTAATCACATTCTTTACTTGTAGGTGGTGGGTAGGGGCTTAATTTTCTCTTCCTTGTCCAAGCATTGTACTAGAATCATCAGTTCATCAATTTTTGATGCTTCGTACTAATTATCTATCCAAAATAAAAAACATTTTTTTGCAGGTTCACCTACGTTGGCCAACAGATCTAGCGATTAATCCATTGGACAATTCTTTACATATCATTGACGATCACATGGTATTAAAATTGACCGGCGATGGACGTGTACGTGTAATCGCCGGCCGTCCATTACATTGTCCAGCACGTGGCACTGATACAGAACTAGCTACCCAAGCTACGCTGGTCATGCCACAAAGTATAGCTTTTGCACCATCTGGTGATCTTTATATTGCCGAAAGTGATTCACAGAGAATCAATCGTGTACGCCTTGTTGGTAAGTAGCGATTTTTTTTCCTTAATAATTTAGTCCAATACAGTTTTTTTTTTTTTTACACTATCGCCATTTATTGCTAAATCTTCCGTTTTTATTTCAGGCACCGATGGAAAGATCAGCCATTATGCTGGTGCAGAATCAAAATGTAATTGCCTAGATCGTGGATGTGATTGCTTTGAACAAGATCATTTTTTGGCATCAACATCCAAATTTAATACGATTTCCTCGATTGTTGTATCGCCAGATGGTATCCTACATATCGCCGATCAAGCTAATTACAGGTAAACTACAAAAAAAGTAAGCTACTTAGTAAGCTATTTTGCTTTCTCCATACTCCTAATAAGGAGGAACCATTGCGGTCATCAACCAACCAGGTTTCAGGCTTATATTAAATATATAAATATAAGCCTTTATATTAAATATATAAATATTAAGCTCATAAATCAGGACTTGTATTTATAATTTTTTTTTTCTACGCCATCATTGGTTGCGGATATTCAACTATTTGATGTTGGGCTTCCTTTCTGCAATACCGATGTTTACATTGGTCCCCTATTAATAAAATTATTCCTCACGTCTGCTAAGCGAAGGACATACGTCAAGGTGCTGTGATATCCTACTTTCCTCTCCGCACAAGAAGCAGGTGGGGACCTCGTATTCCAATTCGAAAGAGATGGACCTGTAAATAATCGTGCCCAGCTAGCATGCGGATGCAAGCCACTCTTGACTTCACGGTAAATCGAAGGCAATGGGTCCCCTTGGTTCGACGAACTGCCAGCTGTCAAACGCTTGTATTTGAAACTTTGAAGCGGCTGTCTGTTTAAAGATATTCATTGAGACTGGCGTGTCCGGCTAAGCCATCTCTACCGCCCCTTTTTTTTTTTTTACTTTTTCTTACTCCTAGTAAGAGGAAGTATTGTAATTGTGTCACATTTTCGATATCCGTTTTCGCCGAAATATCCGTTTTGAGGTCCTCTGAGTCCAAAAAACTGGTTTTTAGCAAATGGTCTTTGTGTGTGTGTGTGTGTGTGTGTGTATATGTATGTATGTATGTATGTATGTATGTATGTGAAACCGCAGGAAGTTGAAACTTGATATTCCGCGAGTTATATCATAGGAAAAGCTAACGTAGCACCCAAACGCCTACGCACTTAATCCAAGATAACAACCGCATATATACAGTAGCAACAACCCCTCTATAGTTCAGTCAGCCAAGCCAGTCTGCCAGGTCAGTCCGCCGGAAGTAGTTTCGTGATCTACATATATTGTTAAGAGTTTAAAAAGTTAAGTGTCACATTGTTATTCTATTATTTGTACCCAATTTAATAATAAATAAAGTGTTCATTTAAAAAAAAAACCTTTCGTGGTCCAAATAATATAACTCGCGTTTAGGTATCACCATGGGATCCCGGACAGTACGTTATCTGTCAAAATCCCTCAACCGGAAGTACTACTTTACTAGTTTTTTGTTTTTTATTTTTTGCGTTTTTTTCTCAAAAATGACTCCAACGATTTTCTTCAAGCTTGGTATATCAAACTACACATACAACGGGTTTCAATTTTGTATGAAACATTTCTCTGGTAAAATTCATTTAAGGGCACTTTTTGCAGGAGGGGTGGGGTTATGTTTTTCTCTAAAGTGCTATCATCGTTGGATTATACAATTCTATCATACAAAGAGAATTAATTAGAAATAAATAGATTTGCCGAAATTAGTAAACCGCAAGTGCGCTTTTACTGAACAGTTTTCGACTGAATTTCATTAAATTTGGTACACAAACTATAAAAATTTGTCAATTATAATTTCGAGAATTGGAGTAAGAGAAAGTTGTGTGAGTGTTTCACACCAGATTTTTTTTCCAAACCGATCAGCCACGTCAAACCCCGAATATGCAGCAGTGCCCTGGTTATCAATTGAAAGACGATATGTCTTTCCGGACCTGCTAGCTGCGTCTATTGCTACTATTGCCAATAACGCCCTGGCTCAGGAATCCATAAAAATGAAGATACGCTGCCAAATCCCGTGTATCATTGCATTTACTGCTAAAAAGCATTAATTGTTTTGAAAAACTTGATTTCTAGAGAAAAATTTCACTTTTTCTACATTTCAGGATAAGATCTGTAATTGCCAGCATTCCAGAGCCGACCGCTTCACGTGAATACGAAGTTTATTCACCAGAAACTCAAGAATTATATGTGTTTAACCGTTTTGGCCAACATATAGCTACAAAGAATATACTAACTGGCGAGACAAGCTATACATTTACTTACAACGTAAACACAAGTAATGGTAAACTAAGCACAGTAACAGATTCAGCTGGTAACAAAGTATTTTTGCTCAGGGATTATACGAGTCAGGTAAGGATCGATATTCCTTTTTTTTAATGTTTGTTGTAAAGGAAGGGAATAGTTAAGTGGTTAGCGTACTGGACTCCCACGCTGAGGACCCAGGTTCGAGTCCAGCTGTGCTACCCTTAGATATTTTCTTTCTAGGAGCCTCTCTACAGCTCACTGTCCGGTAGTACGACAGTGTTGCCTGTAACGAGAGAACACTGTCCGGAGGCCGGGCAGTGCACTGAGCAGGCTCCGGGCACCAATGACCATAGATGTTGACGAGAATGAAGAGAGAGAATCGTGTGAGTGTTTCCCACCAGATTTTATTTTTAATTAACCACTTATTGGTTCTAAGGCGGCCTTATTTGGCTTTCAAGGTGTAAACAACCCTGATGAAGAGGCTCATTTACAACATGGGTGAAACGTCATGTTTTTTTTTTAAGCAAACCACTGACGCGGTTTCACAACACGGAAATTCAAGTCTTTTTCTGATAAGTTCCTGTCCGGATTCAATGGTGATTAAATTAAATTGAAAAATGGGGAGAGCAAAGCCAAATTCTACTGCGACCTGCATTAAGAGATCTATTATGGATCCCTTGGGATTATAGCATATCAACTTCACCCTCTCTTAATCAGACCTAGCAAACCCTGAAGAAAGTGGCTCCATAAAGAAGGTCGTAGCTTCGGGATTACTTGGTCCTCCTGTCCTCATCAGGCCGCCTACACACTCACAAAAAATGTGTACCGGGATTTCCTTCTCAGCTTTGCAGAATCTGGCATAACGCGTTGCCTGCAAGTATGGTGGATTCTCCCTCGGGATTTATAGCACATCCTTCAGCTTCACCCTCTCTTAATCAGGCGTAGCAAAGCCTGAAGAAAGTGGCTCCATAATGAAGGTCGTAGCTTCGGGCTTACTTGATTCTCCCAGTTCAAGAAACCTAGCAGGCTTTGCCTGTATTACAGGCTTTGCCTCATCAGGCCGCCGACCACTCACACAAATGTGTACCAGGATTTCCTTCTCAACCTTGCAGAATCGGGCATAACGCATTGGATCCCCTGGGATTATAGCACATTCTTCAGTTTCACCCTCTCTTAATCAGGCGTAGCAAAGCCTGAAGAAAGTGGTTCCATAATGAAAGTCGTAGCTTCGAGATACTGGTCTCCCCGCCCCCCCCCCGATGAAGAAACCATGTCCTCATCAGGGGCTGTCGACACACTCACAAAGAATGTGTAAAAAAAATAAAAATAAAAATTTTTGTTGCAAGTAAAACTAGATTATGATTGAATTTGCTCATGTATAGCCATGAGCCATCTTTAATACATTGTGGACTACGCCAATTTTGTTCAAAATTTTGCTGTACTAACCATAAAATTTATCAACAACAATATTTAAACTCCAGTAAGAGGAAGTTGTGTGAGTGTTTCACATCTGATTTTTTTTTTCAGGTAAACTCTATAGAGAATACCAAAGGTCAAAAATGTCGTCTACGCATGTCCAGAATGCGACTATTGAGCGAAATCAGTACTCCGGACAATTATAACGTCACTTTGGATTATGTTGGTCCAACTGGATTGTTAAGAAGTAAATTGGATTCAGCTGGACGTTCCTATGTCTATTCATATGATGAATTTGGCCGATTGACCCAAGCGGTCACACCTACTGGCCGTGTTATCCGTTTATCATTTGATTTGAGCGTAAAAGGTGCTATGGTCAAAGTTAGCAAAGATGATACCCAACCAACAACTTTGCTTATCAAAGGTGCTTCAGTGATTACAAAGATTGGTAAGATTGTTTGGTTTTTTGGAGTAAAAAAAATTGGGCTTGGTGTTTTTTTTAAGGGCCGGGAGAAAACCCGAGAGATCCATGGAACAATCTATCCCTAAGAAGACTAAAGAGGCTATGTTCTCATTTGATTGACTAACTCTTACTCCAAAACGATGTACCTGGGCATAAGACCCATTACTGAAGAGACGTATCCTTAATCCGCAATGCTTTCTCCCTCGCCCCCTCCCTCACGACAAGTTTCCGTGAATGACACAGCAAATTCTCAACATTATTTCTAGTGTAAACTAATATAGAAACTCGGGGCCTCCAAAAGGAGGTTCAGCACTTAGATCTCAGCTGGGCCCCGTATAGGCGCCTCACATCAGCCCTATCTCATTGAAAAATGCCAGAGCTGAGGCGAATGAAATTTCTCATCCCGCCTTCGGTTCCAAATTGTGGACGCCAAATTTTTGGGAATCATTTGCGAGCATTAGTGTACGCACTATCCCGAAAAGGTGAAACGGTGTCTCATCATCCTTTTGTCTCCACATTTCCTGCGAAGTGGGTCCTCAGAGAGACCCATATTATGCATATATGTTTCCTTAAAAGGCAATGCCTTGTAACTAGGGGCAGTAATTCTTAGCTCCACTTTCGTTCTGCCCGAGGATATAGTTTGTGCAAGTCTTTGAGGGGCCCTCCAGGAAAATCTTCTGAGTGCCTCAGCTCCGCAATATTTTACCAATATATTGTGTGTTTGCGTGTTAGCCATTTTTCAATGGCCCAATGGGCGTTTGTGAGGCGCCCGCCTTCGCCAGTCTGTCTGGCCTCTTCGTTGCCTTGAATGCCTTTATGTTCCGGCAGTTTGTTTAGAAGATATGGTGTATTGTGTCTTTGAAAGGTATTCCAGATATACCTTTACCGGGTGCCTAACCCAAGTTACTCTCCTAAAGCACCTCTTCCATCATCTATTCTAATTAAAAATTTCCTTAAAGATAGCTTTTGTAGCCTATCACAAAAGAGACTCGCATTTCCCCTACAGAATATGCAACCACCATCTCCAGCTGGTATTCTTCTGGGTTTACAAAGGCTGTTATGGAACGCACCTGTTTTTGGACTCAAAAAGACTGATCCACGCTTCATACCTTTACTGGGTCCATAGTCTGCCTCAATTCCCGGGAAAATTCTTGCTACATAGTAAAATAATAATAATAACGTCTTTATTGAAACAAATATTACAAAGAATGAACAAAATACAAATTTTCTAGCAACAGATTTACTCATGGTCATGTCAACCGTCTGAGAGAGCTACATAGAAAAATAAAACCCAGTACTAACCCAGAGGCTAACCAGAATTCCACTACAGGGAAAACTTGCAGAATCTCCCCTGTCAGTCTTTCATCTTGAAACTCTTTCCGAGATAGAAAGCCTCCTCAATGTTCCTAGACATAATAAAATCCCAGAAATTCTGAGTCTTTCTGTACAGATTCTACAGATGGAAGACTCCTGTATTTTCTACTTGATATTCAAGCACAGTAAAAGAAAGGTGCGAAAACTACCGGTATGAATCTGTTCCGATTTTCTCCCTTACCAACTCTGTTTTGCAATTCAAATTTGCTCGCGGACTGGATTGATCCCAGAATCCACAAGCAGTAAAGCTACAAATCTCTGCTTAGAATCACTGCGAGCTCATCTGGGCTTACTAAGTTATCTCAATCCATGGCCCAATTGCACCCATCAAGTTCCATGGAATACCAAATAAGTAAGTACACTAATCCAAACAAAAAAAAATGTATGCTTCAATTTCAGGTGAATCCGAGCAAAGGACGCAAGTAGCTAACGATGGTAGCGTAACAACTGTATCCCGTTGGGGTCATGTCATCTCTACGGATACAGTTTCTTATCCAATTTTAAGTGAAATTGATCCAGTACTTGGTGAAAGTTATCCAGTACCCGCTAGACAGCGTACTGAAATTGGTGGTGATCTTGCCAATCGATTTGAATGGAGATATTTTGTTAGAAGAGCACCTGGTTCTAAACAAAGATCATCTGGTATTTATATTATCACGTGATATATGCTGAGATATTATTATAGCAAAGAAGAAAGGTTAATCCAGAAATCGTGGTTGTTAATCTGCGCTAATGGATAATTGTCCAGCCAAAAGATGAAACGATTTTAGCTTAGCTAGCGGATAACTGGCCCGCGGAAACATTCTGACTGTATGCATGAATCGAACATAGTTTGGGATGAGACATAAAACTTGGTTACGTCCAGTATATCTCGGATGCATCAGGTAAATGTTAGTATTAAGGTCCTGGGGAACCTAGAATGGGCATTTTTCAAAAATCCTCACGACTGGGATACTATAAAGTATATATCTTTATGGGAAAGCCTTCTAATGTTTTGAAATCATCTGGTAAATCATCTGAGAACCTGCTTATTTTAAGGACTCTTCTTGAATGTCCCAAAAAATGGTATAATTTTTTTAGTCATTGATGGACTTAAAAATTTCTACATCCAAATGTTTAACCCGGACATCGGCTAAGTCTAAGGATTATAGCACCAGAGTACAGATCCTCTGGGATCTGGTTTTGACAGTCTAAAAATTGTGGGAACTAATTAGTTAATGGAGGATCATCTATAGCCCAAAATTTTCAACAAGGGCATCGGATAAATCTTAAGCTTAATTTCAGCCTTGTCCTTGAGGATTTTCTTCCTTGATACCCCTAAATAAATTTAGGCATATTGGCAAGCCACATATGACTACATCCAGATGGTCCTCGTACTTAATGGGATACTCTGGTATAATTAGTTTTTGCGTAAGATTTTCCATCGGGTTCCAGAAATGATTAAAATATCTCGTGATTTCTTTTTAGGTCCAAAACATTGGGATTTAGTTTTTTTATATCAGTTTTCAAAGAACTCTGCGGATCAATAACTGCATATTTTGATTTAGTCTTTCTTCCTTGCATATATCCATTGCAATTTGTTGCATAAGAAGTGCATTTTTTCTGATCAAATGTATTATGTTGCAGGTAAAGGTGTTATGCAAGTTGGTAGAAAACTACGTGTCAATGGAGAAAATTTGTTGACATTGGAATATGATCGTGGCACCGGAACTGTTGCTGTATTCTTTGATGATCGGGTGGAATTGATCAATGTTACTTATGATAGAACTGCTAGGCCAGTCAAATGGGGGCCAAGGTATCCGATGTTTTTTTTTTATTTAATTTTTATGAATCAGTTTTCAGAGTTGAGGAGAATCTAGGATGTCTGATGAAGTGTATCGATAAAGAACATCCAAGCTATGGATCCAGGACGGAAGGCGATCTGCAGATTTGAAATACTGAAGCCAAGTAGCTTTTTGTCTAATAATTCGGAATTCCTCTTATTATCCCAAATTCCGTGCTTTCAGATGCTTTACAGACTACCTATATTATTTTCATCATGGCTTGCCTAGGAACCCATGGAGTTACCCGGTTAAGGATGACTTGTTCGGGGATATCCCTGCCGAGTTGCTTGTCCCCTGAAGCCTTAATTATTATTGAATCCGGGTGCCTAATGGCTTGTGACCTAAGCCTGTATGGCTTTTATCCCCCAATTCCTCCCTCTAAATAATCTCCCACGATAGTCTACCGGTTAATCTGCAATATCCCAAGACATCTTTCAACTCCAACTCAGCCAGGCAATCCCGCGAGAGTGGTGTCCTCCCGAATACACGAAACCTAGTGCCAGCGAAACGGAGACACTGACATAAATAGTGGTACATCGTTTCCCTGACTCAATCATCACAGTTCTGACAAATGGGACTAGACTAGACGTCCTCCCTATATTATGCAAGTCACTAGGCACCCATGTGTGTCCGGTCACTACACCCACCATGGTCCTCAGACCTGTCCTACTAAGGGACAGGAGATAATCCGAAACCTCCTGCCTGATTCCTTTTATAAATCTTTTAGCCTGGAGGCACCCCTGCGTGTCCTCCCAGCGTTTCTCCAAGATTCTCGTCTCCCCAAGTCTAATCTGTTTATCACAGAACCTCTTAGTAACAGCAAGGGCTGGCTTGGGACCACAAAAATGTAAAGAGGATCCCTCCCTAGCCAGCCGATCCGCCCTCTCATTGCCCTCTATTCCCGCATGTCCGGGTACCCAATAGAGTCGCCTCCGAGCTAAGGCGTTAAGCCTTCTCCTACATTCTCCCACCAGTTTCGAACTCCAACACGGCTTGCTCAAAGCTATCAGAAAATATCCGCACCTCTCTAATCTCTCCCTGCCACTCCGCCGCAAGTCAGCAGCATTCGATAACACTCACAATCTCGGACTGAAAGATAGTGGCCAAGCCACCCAAGGCCACCGAACTCCCCCTGTCCACCTCCTGTAACCATGCTCCCGCTCCTGACAGGCCAGTTCCCTCCTACCTAGAGCCATCTGAATAGCAGCGAATAATGCCGTTACCCGCCTCCGTTAAAGCGTTAATTAACTCAAACCTTAATTCTTAGCGTCTTTATTTATTTATTTTTTGTAGGAACGGAATATTCGCTGGCGTAGAACTAGAGTACGATAGATTCAGCCGGCTAAGCACTTGGCGTTGGGGAGAACTGAGTGAAAATTATGAGTTCGACAGAGCTGGACGTTTATCTGGTATACAATACGCTGATGGAACTTCAACGTTGTACGCTTTTAAAGATATGTTTAGCAGTTTGGTAAGTACGCTCAATAAAATACGCTCAACTAAAAATAGTATTCGAGCATTTAACTCTACAGTGGATCTTTTATGAGTCTATCATAGGCGGAAGGTCTTATTTTTGAGTACCAAGCTTCTAAATCCTGGAATCTTTAAGATCAGGCTGCCTAGGCAATATACCTGATAGTAACATTAGCTGTAAGAGTCCAGTTATTTGCCCAGATTGAGGTCCTGATTTCTGCAGATTTCTCCAGAGTCCGACATAGAATGCTTATAGAGGCAAATGAGGAAGATAAGCTTTTCACCACTTGAGGCAGTCCAGGCCATACTAGCCTTAGGCATATGTATGTTATTCCAAGAGCCCGGGGCTATCATACGCCTGCACAGATTGAGCTTCATGAACTGAAGATTATACGGGTAATCTGTTCTGCAATGTTAGGCACTCAAATTGAGTCAAGTTGTCCAGTAATTGTCAAGTTGCTTAGGCAAGAATGAACTGTTAATCTAAGAACCAGGCTTTCATTTTTGCCATTGAATTTCTGTCCTATAGTCTTCCAGAATTTTTTTAGGGAGAATTGAATTTAACGTCTACTATTTTCAGACTACCTAGGCTATATTAGCCTTTATCTGCTTTTTACGAAGTGTTAGATTAGATTCAAAAGCTTAGCTTGACTCAAAGTAGTTGTGGTGGTTGGTTCAGCAGAGCTGGAAAGCATCAGAGGCATTTTCCGTGATAGCATGCTTCATTTTGTGGTCCTCGACCGGTTTCGGGCGTTCGCCCAATATCAGGATGTTTTTGTTGAACAGTGTCATATCATAGACTTGCACAGGGCAAATACATATTTGCATAACAATGGTATTTGCTCTGTGCAACTCTATGTTATTACACTGTTCAACAAAAACATCCTCTTGATGGGCAAACGTCCGAAACCGGTCGATGACCACAAATGAAGCAGGCTATCACGGAAAATGTCTCTGATGCTCTGATTGACTCAATGTACTCTTGGATTTCCAAAATATAGCTCATCTACTCGGAGATTTTGGCTACTATGTTCTGGCTATGCGAAGGAGTCCTGCTTTAAAAGAATACGTACTCGAGTTCCCGAATCATGACTTACAAAACTTCGACCCCTTGGAGCTTTGGGGCCCAAATATATGTGCTCGAATACTTTTACCAGTAATTGACTTCTAAAAATTTTTTTTTTCTGTTTTTAACAGCCATTAAAGGTGACCACACCACGTGGATCAGACTATCTATTACGCTATGATGAAGCTGGCGCTTTGGAATCTTTGACCACACCACGTGGCCATATCCATGCATTTTCTTTGCAAACATCACTTGGCTTTTACAAATACCAGTATTATTCACCAATGAGTCGTCATCCATTTGAATTGCGCTACGATGACTCTGGCCGGGTATTGGCTAAACTTTATCCCCATCAATCTGGTCGGGTAGCTTATGTCTACGATCAAGCTGGAAAATTGGATACTGTACTGGCTGGTAAGTTGGAAATTATTATGTTATTTTGATAATTGATGCAGGGTCGCTCGAAGATAAAGGTTTAAAGAGGGGGGTAATGCATGTTTAAACTTGTTTGTTGCGAGCTACGTGGCATATATTAACTAAGAAATTCAATAACAGACTGGAGGGTCACCTAGATAAGCACTCCCGAGAAACTCTCCCATTCACTGTGAGCAACTCTGATATCAAGGATTCAGCGATTTAGTTGCTCAGTGTGGGATATGAAGCATGCAATAGTATTTTTCCCGGGGGGGGGGTGAAATCCTCGAGATTTTAACAACCTTTCTTCAAAACATGCCGGAATTCTTTACAGAAATTTTAGAAATCTCGTCCAAAAATTCAATCTGTTTTATTGATGCATACTTCGCTTTAGACTTAAATTCTTAGTCTTTGCTTAAATTCATAATGAGAGCTAAATCTATCGCAAAATCCATACGAATCCCCCTCTGTTGATCATCAATGTTTTTCAGCAAACCCTCTCCCCACCAATAAAAAAAAACAAAATACCCATTAAAAATGCTTTTTTTATTTTCAGGCCTATCATCCATCCATTATACATATCAAGAAAGCACCAACTTAGTGAAGAATATTGACATTATTGAACCGAGTTTTGAACTTAAGCATGAATTTCGCTACCATATTGGCATACTGAAAGATGAACGGCTGAAATTTGGTAGTAAATCTGGTCTTCATAATACACATTATAGGTAAGCGAAATTGTTGAAACTTTTATACGTCGTAAGTGCCATGTAAAGTTTCCCTTATTGCTAAAATCATAGCGGTAAGCACGTAAGGGGCTCAAAAAAGCTCATTAAACTCTCGAAGAATTGTCTTATGATAGAAGTCTTTCATTGATCGTAAAGAGAATTGGGGAAGTTTCCATTCTGTACGGCTTCAGGTGTGAATTTTTGCAGCGATTTCTTCCGTTTAATCCTGTGATTTTATGCTTTCATACAATATATCCTTTTAGCCTTTCATACAATTCCCATGGAAGGGAGGGTTGTTCAGAGCATCAGAGATATTTTCCGTGATTGCCTGGTTCTTTTTGTGGTCATCGACCGGTTCGGGCGTTCGTCCATCATCAGGACAGCAAATTTAGTTCATACACTTCTCTGTGCAAGTCTTATGTTATGACACTGTTTTGACAAAAACATCCTGATGATGGGCGAACGCCCGAAAATATCTCTGATGAAAGGGAGGGTAATTTGAGAATATCGCTGCAAAAACTTCATGTCCGGGAAAGCCCAACGTCTAAGAAAAGTTTCCACTATAGGTGTTAATTCCATTAAGGCTGCTCCAAGGAGTTTTTAGCTTTTAAACGGAACTTAAATAGTGGCTTATTTAAGGGGGGTTATTCGAAAATATCGTTGGAAAACCCTCTCATGTCTTTGGGAAGTCCAGGAAAATCGCCCACTCCAAGTGTAAACCCCATTAGGGCTTCTCCAAAGATTTTTTTTTTTTTTAGTTGAGAGGAAATTATACGACATTATTGCTGTAAAATCTTCATGTCCGCGGAAGCCTACAGAAAAAATCGCCCACCGAGATATTTTACTGCAGTATGCATTAAATGCATTAAATACTACATTTTAACTAACATTGAACTATATTTCTTATTTCATTCCCAGATTTCAGTACGATGGAAATGCTCGAGTGTCCGGCATTGATGTGGAAATCGATGGTAAAGAATTGCCACAATTGCGTGTTAAATATTCACAGAATTTAGGCGTATTAGAGGGTATTGGCGATTTAAGGATTTATCGTAACAGTTTCAATAGATCTGTGGTTCAAGATGCAGGCAAACAATTTTTCACCATAACTGAATATGATGCACATGCAAGAGTAAAAACTGTATTAGTGAACATCAAAAGCATTGATGTGTTCAGGTAAGTTTGCTGTAACCCTAATCCGGAAATCCCTTTGTACTTTTGCATTTTTATTGTCTTTGAAGTCAAAGTTCGTAAGATAATCCACAATAGTCTAATACAATGTGTCTTGTTTGTTTCTTTTCCGGAAATAGAATGGAACTGGAATATGATGTTAGAAGTCGCATCAGCTTGATCAAGACGACTACCAGTCGCAGTTCTAATACTGAACATATCACCTATTCAGCCGATGGACATGTCTTAGAAGTAGTTGGCGAAAGTGATTGGAAATTCGTTTATGATGAAAATGGCAACATAATTAGTATAATGGACAAAGGAAGGAAACTGACGCTTGGATATGATAGCGGAGATCGTGTCGTACAGGTTAGTGGGAAACAGTGATTTTTAATATATTTTTTAAGGGGGTACTGGGGGCAGAGCCCCACTTAATTCAGAACATTTGTTAGAGATGAAGACTATTCTGTGACAACAGGATCAACCTCCATTTTGGCCTCTTCAAGAGGCTTCCTGTGGATTTGCTGAACTCCTAAGAAAATCATTGGAGCTATCTTGTTAATGTTGAACATGTTTGTAGGGCTAGGGCTTTATAAGTGAAAAACGTCACGAAAATTTAAAGAGAGGTGGAGGGGGAAGAAACTTAGAGCACTACCCCTTGTGGTGCTATTATTTTAACGTTTTTTGGACTAGGAGTTTATAAGTGAAAATCGTTACGTCTAAACCGTTACTGAAAAATGTCACGAAAATTTGGGGCACTGCTCCTTGTAGCAACTTAAAAACCCCACAGTTATTTGTTGTTTATTCATCAAGAGTGGTGGTGGGGAAAAATTTAAGGCATCGCCCCCTGTGGTCTTTCTGTTATTTTTGTTTATTCACTAAGAGAGGTTGTGAGGGAAAACTTAAAGCACCGCCTCCCGTGCCTCCCAAATGTTATCTTTCCTACCATTCATAAGGAGGTGTGGGAAATGTAGGGCACTGCCCCTGTGGCCACTCAGATTTTTTTTTCCGTCCATTCACCAAGTAAAGGGGTGCTGTGAAACATAGAGCACTGTCCTCTATGGCCCCACAGTTTTTTACTGTTTTTTTTCAATTCCATAAGTGAGTTGGGATGATATTAGAGCACCTCCATCCTACGACTTCCAGTGTCTTTGTTTTTGCTCTAGAACCTCCTTAAAAAAAAGATTTGTTTTTTTTTTTTGTATCAGGAGAACCCTTGGTAAAATTGTGTCCGATAAGTGACGCAGTAATATCTATTTGTTCCTGTTAAAAACAAAAAATTTTTTTTTGTATCAGGAGAACTGACCCCTATAGGAGCTCACCTGAAAAATTGTGTCTGATAAGTGGCGCAGTAAGATCTATTTGTTCCTCCTTAAAAACAATAAATTTCTTTTTGTATCAGGAGAACTGACCTTATATTTGCATAGGAGCTCAAATATAAATTTGTGTCCGATAAGTGGCACAGTAATATCTATTTGTTTATTTGTATTCCACGCTTTCAAAAATGTATTCCACGCTTCTCAGCTTCATGCAAGCCTTTATTTATGTAAATCCTTCCACAAATATCAGTTCCTTGCCATTCTTACAAAAATTATATTTAGCTAAAACCTCATGTCCCTTGCGTTGTACCTAAGAACCCAAGCTAACAACCTCAAACAAAAAATCGCCCATAGACACTAATCAGGTTACATGAACCCTCCTGAGGACCATCCAACAATAATATCATTCTTTCATTTAATTTACTGTTTTCTCTTGTTCCAGGTAGGCGACGTTGAACTCAATGGATACGATGCTCGTGGTTTTGTTGTAAGACGTGGCGAAACTAAATTACGCTACAACGAGCTTGGACAATTATCTTCGGCGGCTGAAAGCGATCGTTTTACAGCATCCTATCGTTACGATTCCAGAGGACGTTTAGTGGCGATACACGATGGACGTGGTAGTACCCTACAATTATTATATACAGATCCAATGCGACCAGATATAGTAACGCATCTACATTTTCCAAGCGATGGAAGGACTTTTAAATATTTGTATGATGAAAAAGGCATTCTTGTTGCTATAGAAACTTTGGAACTCAGGTATTTAGTAGCTTTTTTTTTTTTTTTTTGAGGTTATCACTAAATTCCCGAGGAATGATCTGGGGGCAGTTTTTTACTGGTAATGGGGAGGGAGGCGATTGAACAGAATTAGTTCCCATCATCAGGTTCTTGGCTTGGGGTCTGTTTTCCTGGCTCAGCACTGTAGGGCTTTCATTCGAGGAATGAATCTTGACTTTTAGCGCGTTAACAAATGAAGGGCCATATATAGAGGGGTCGTATGGCGATTTATAATTGAGGAACTGGCCGGCACAGTTTTCCGTTGCCGTGTTTTTTAGGCTTCTACCTATTTGAGGAACAAATCTGGGCGTTTGGTGCTGAAACAGATAAAATTACATGGTGGTTTTAACGATAGGACTGATAAGTGCGAGTTCCCATCACAATGGATCTGGTCGTGTACTCCAGCTTTGCAGTTCTACTGGAACAATACCGATAGAGCCGCCCATTCAAGAAACAAACCTAGGAGCCCTTTGCTTAGGTCTATCTTGTTCCTCAGTTTGCAATTATACTGGGACAACGCCGCTAGAGCGTCTATTCAAGAAACTAACCTTGGCACTTGATGCAACAAGGAGTACAAGGAGAACAAAATATTGGAAGAACTGCATTTTACGAGTTCCTCTCGCCATGGAACTAGTCTTGTAGCTTCCGAATCTTACGGTGCAAAACTGCTAGAGCACCGTTCCAAGAAACGAACTTAATGAGGCAGTTTAGCTCGAATTCCTATGGCTTTGGTTTTGTTGTCTACGATATCTGGAATCAAGCCTTGGGCTCAAGAACCCCATAAAGGGCCAAATGAACCAGGAAGCGCTTTTTTTTGTTAGTAGATTTCTAATGTCGCCTTATTGTTGGTGTTCTACAATTACTTCTAGTTGTAGTTGTGTCTTTACCTGGAAGAAACAAATTCTAGTGGAAAATGAGCCATATCCCAAGATAAAAATTAGCAAATCCTCCTTGGTAATTTAGTGAAACTCCTAGATTCTTGCGTTATTTCTTATTTAATTTTTAAGTATTATATTACCCATCCCATTGTTTTTAAGGATTTACGTTGCAACTGACCAGAACGGTTCACCATTAGCATTTTTCGACACAAATGGGAATATGATCAAAGAAATACGTAGATCACCATTTGGACATCTATTGGTTGATACAAATCCAGATCTAGTAGTGCTGGTAGGATACCAAGGTGGTATACCAGATCCGCATACTGGATTCCTTTATCTACGCAAACGTTGGTATGATCCACAGTTTGGACAATGGATTACACCAGATTGGGAAAGATTAGCCAATGAATTGACCGCACCAACGGATATTTTCATATATAGATTCCAAAATAATGATCCAATTAATCCTTTGGAAAGACAATCAGTGAATTATATGACTGGTAAGTGGAATCCCTTTCATTTTGCTGTGTTATGTGCATTCAAAAGTGCATTTTCCATTTTTTTGTTTTGTTTTACACTGATGCATTTTACCATGCTAATTTTTTTTTTGTTTAGATCTTGGAAGCTGGTTGAAACTTTATGGTTACGATATGAACAATATCCTTGGATCTTCTTATACAAGGCGGATGGTTTATCAGCCAATGGCAAAGGTTGCATCGCCACAATTATCGCCAGATTTTGGCGTAATGTCTGGACTGCAATGTATTATTGAAAAGGTTTCAAATTGCATTTAGCTATTTTTTAATTTTTTTTGTTTACTAGAAATTAAGGCGTGGTCTCAGGTTTTTTGTGTGCAGACTTCAGGGTTCTGGTTCGCAATGTTTTTGTGTTTTCCTTGAAGCCCCTCGTAGGACATCCAAGTCTACTTATGTGTAGAAGCACATCAGGCAGTTTTTTTTTTGCTTAGTTCCACATTTTAATGAGATTATTCTACAGGCTTGTGACCTGTCTGCCTTAATAGACTTAATAGGCCCGAGAGGGGGCCCTGGCTGAGGCTTGCAGGCGCCAGCTTCTCCTCTCCAAACAGGCGAAACCTCAGCCATACCTCAACCTCGAACCTTAGCCCTCGCACTGACATAGAACGTGCAGTGCTGTTTCCTCTTCTTCCTGACAAAACCTACACAGCCTATCCATTGCCAGGGCCTTGCAGTGCATGTGCTTATTAAACCTACAGTGGCCAGTGAGGACGCCAACTTGCTATCCTTATGGCCCCCCGGCCTAATTGGAGTAATTCAGCAGTTAGCCTGGGCTAACTGTATGATTACATTGTCATACCTAGTCAGCTATAATGAACGTTTTCGCCTGCCTTTGGCCGGTGGTTTTAGCCCACCATTCTCTTGATCGATCGTGCATCCATGTCCTAATAGATGCACTCCTGAGGCATCTTGCACCGACGCAGAAGCGATCTGCCGCCTCATTACCTCTGTGACCCGAATGCCCAGATACCCAGACCAGGAAAACCTTATTGTAGCTACTAATTTCCCTCAGTGCCCCTAGGCAATCCCACACCAGCCTTGAGCTGATCTCGCACGAGTCAATTGCCCGCAGGGGCAGCCTGGCTATCCGAATAAATGCGATTCAGGCGTTATGCATGCACTCCCCTTCTTCTTATTTCGGCGGTGCAGGTAATAATTGCGATTAGCTCCGCCTGAAAGACCGTGGCTAGTCTTCCCAGGCTCACCCTTGATGTCACATCTCGGGTGATACGCCGGTACCCACTCCTTCCTCCATCCTAGATCCGTCTGTGTACCACATAGATTCGCCCGAAATTGGCGGCCCGTCCTTCCATGCCCCTCTGTATAATATCGAGACTTTGAAGAGTTTTGGGAAGTCGTATCTTGGAGTCATTATATCGGAGGGCAGTCGACCCACAACTGCCCTGGTAACGCCTTGGACATAGATGTGGAGTGGCGGACAAAGTCCTTAAGTCACAGTACTAAATCCTCCAGGTGAGACACTCTCATAAGTGTTTTGCGACTTCTCCCCCGCTACTTTTCCACCATGCAGCAACATTAAATGATAACGCCAATGATCTCAGCCTGGAAAGCAGTGGCATATCCCTTAGAGCCACACATGTCTTCCTTAGACATGAGGCCAAGCTCCTGTTCCAGACAGTCCCTTTCCTTCTGCCTGGAACCATCAGAGTAACAGCAAATAATGTCCTCTGATTAGCCAATTCAGGATGTCCTCTTCCCCCATACTGCTAATACTGATCTTAAAGCCATCAATTTTATAAAGAAGAAATTGGTTCGCTTGTCTCAACTGGCCCTTAATCTTAGTATGACCTCTCCTGAAGTTCTTATTCACTCTGCCTCGCACCTCATCCTGATATGCAACATTGGAAGACTCCTATCTAAGTCTTTCAGAGCTCCTACAAACCATTTCGTGCTCAAATTGCTCTGGAATACCTATGCATTACCCTTTTTGCAACCTTTTATTTTTATTCATAGCATCCGACTTGCATTATTTTTTTTGCACAAATTAAAATTTTTTTTTAGGTCTGTGATAAATTTGGATCATTAGGATTTGTGCCATCACCATTGCTGAAAACAGAGACCAGAACTAGAAATCTTCTACCAAGGGTGGCTACACGTAGATCTGTATTTGGTGAAGGTATATTGATTTCGAAATCTGGTGGACGTGCATTAGTATCCATTGTGGAAGGTGTGAATAGTGTGGTCCAAGATGTTGTCACAGCGGTATTCAATAATTCACATTTCTTAGATCTACATTTTACACAGCATGATCAAGATATGTTCTATTTTGTCAAGGTAAGATGGTTGTCAGCTTCTAGGATTTTCTTGTATATTTTTCAAAAAATAAAATCGCTAATACTCCTTGCTTATGATTACGTTTTCGATCAGGACAACGAGATGAAACATCGTGACGATTTGGAAGAATTACGCCGTCTTGGCGGCATGTTCAATGTATCAAAACATGAAACAGCCGATGGACATGAATTAAGATTGCACAGTTCAGATGCTGTAGTATCTTTACGTTATGGTACAGATCCGGCTGTTGAACGTGCACGCTTATTAAAACATGCACATAAACGTGCAGTAGATCGTGCATGGGAAGCGGAAAAAGCATTAGTGGCTAGCGGATTGACCGGCCGAGGTGAATGGAGCCCCGAAGAAAGGGAAGAGCTCATAACACGAGGACGTGTACAGGGTTATGATGGAGTTGACATCCATTCTGTGCAGAGGTTTGTTCAATTTTTTATTATTATTTTTTAAATTATAACTGGAGGCCTTCGCCCCCCATACCCCCTGAACTTAAATAATAACCATTCTAACTGACCCATTTTTCTTCATATTTAGAATTCTAGCAATACATATACTACACCTTAATATTATATAGCTGATGCAACCGTACACTATACTGAAGTAATATTTTAGAGGAAAAACTGAAATTTTATGAAATCTTGCCTAAACTAAAATTTTCTTAAGGAAATATGTGTTTATGTGTGTGTGTATTAATTTTCCCATCCATTTTCCCATTTAAGAGCACTACCACAGAGCAACTTGGAAACGAACGTTTCAGGCAAAATTCCATCAACCGATATTGTGTTCCGACCGACCTTGATCATTTTCAAACCGTTCTCCTACCCAGTGCTACTCTTCATTCAAGCGCCCAAACAAAAATAGTTTCGGGGGGGGGATAAATCTGGATTTTAGGAGGGGTGTTCAAGGGTTTTACCAGTACTGTTCGACCAATTTTTCCATTGCCAAAGTCGTTGTGTGAGGCCTAGCAGGGTCATGAAGATGGATGACATCTCTGATTGAAATACGCCGTCTTTTGGTTTTGTAGGCGGCTTTTGCTGACTCCAACAGCTGGTAGTAGTAGGCGGAATTCACTATACGTCAAGCGTGAAGGGAGTCAATTATTATTATCATTATTGAGCACACTCCAGGCCCTCGTACCTAACGCATAGCGCCAAAACCGGTGCTTATGGTCACTTAGCCTTGCCTACATGGTAGGCAACTTTCCGTCCCTGCCACGTGGAGACGGACCTCTACTTATCCGTCTAGTCCTTCGCATTACCGCTACTTCGCGAGCAAACTCAACACAATCTTTAAAGTTTATGGCACTTTTCATCAATTCTTTCCAATCTACCGGCCAGTTCTCTCCCCTTGTTTTCAACTTGAATTCCATATGGATTCTTGCCTCGTCGAGGTGAGGACACCGGAAGGGAACGTGATGCACTGTGTCCCGTTCACCGCATTCGCAATTCGGGGAATCTTTCAATCCCATTTCATGGAGCTAGAATTGAACTCCCCATGGCGCGTGAAAATTTTAGTTATGGTTTGGGACAGCTCCAGCTATCGAATCGACAGTCTGTGATGCAAATTCGGGAAGAACTCATATGTGATTTATCCCAGCGTCTTTGCCACTTCCCAATCTCGTACTCTCGGATCTTTCTGCTTCGGGAGACAGGTACCGGTAAGCCGGCTTTCCATATCGCTAGATTTAGCCCCTCTGGGATTTCTTTGGGGATATCTCAAAGAAAAAAATTATGCCAGGAACCAACAACTCCAGAAGCCCTTAGAGAAGGGTCCAACAAACCAACAAACCTGCTTAGCAATTCTGGCAGACATGATCCGATTAGCAACTTCATACGTTGGGCAGCGACTGCGCTTATGCCGGTTAAGCCGAGGAGGTCATTTTGAATAAATAGGAAATATTTTTTTTATAGATTTTTGTAAATAAACTGGAATATTGTTAAGTTTTAATGATGTTTTACCTGATTTGTAAGTCCCTTATGGTTTTAAAATAGGTTTTAAGTTTTATCAGCATTTGAACTCTCTTATTTATTAGGAATTAATAAGAAAATGCGCTTTTAATTTTAATTTACGAAACAGAAAAATAGGATAAAAACGAAGGAAATTGAATCTTTATGGTGGTTAAATGTCTCGCCAATGGTTTGTAATATTGAAGTGAAATTAACAGCATTTTTCTTCTTTTTTTTAATAGTTTTCAATACAGTAGTAAAAAGTGGGGGGTCAAAAGGAAGTCGCCTCTTTCAATCACCGATTTCAGGTGTAAGGCGGCAATAAAATCAAATAGTATTAACACCATCATAAACTAGAGCGCAAATACTTCAACAAACGTTATGTTCACTTTTTTGATATTTTTCTTCGTTTGATTTATCCCGTTTAAATGGGACACCCTGTCTATATATAATTTCTCTTATCCCAAAATTTCTATTAAATTATTTTTCAGATATCCACAATTGGCCGATGATCCGGGCAACGTTGCTTTCCGGACTGATGCCAAGCATAAACGTAAAAGAAGGAATCACCATCATGATACAGTTTCTACAACAAACTTGTAATTAACTTATATACCAAGCCCAACGAAAAATAAATTTTTAGTAAACTGGAAATTACTCGTGTATAAAAAAAAAAATAAAAAAAAGAAAAAAAAAATTGATAAAGAAAAACCAAAATTTTGCAAATGCAAAATTTTTAAAAATACAAAAAAAAAAATAATACTACTGTGTTCCATTTTTTTTTTTCAGTGGAAAAGAAAAAAAAAGGAATCTGAAATTGAATCAATTTGCTTATTTTTATATGTTGTTTTATAAAAAATTTTTAGTTAACACAAAAATAAAAATGTTTTTATCTTTTTTTTTTTGTAATTATTTTTATTTTGTGTAATTTGTAAACAAAATTAATAAAAAAACAGGAAAAAAAAAAATGTTTTTTTAAAAAAAAAACTTAATGATTAGTTTCATAATGGATGGTGCAAATTTTAGAAGAGGTTTTAAGGAATTATGTTGTTATGGTTACCAAATTTTGGATTCACTTGGCCTTGTATTGAACTTTTATTGGAAGATTTTGATTTTGGGGGAGGAGGTGCCTCGATTTGCTTAGTGGCAAAGAGAGGTATTACCTGGGTCCAATATAAGCAATAAATAGATCACACATGGTCATCCAGGGGCCCCGCATTCTTCCGCACCCCTTCGCATTTTTGCAGAAATCTTCCTGATTCCATATGTTCTTTAATGACCACTCATAAACTTCTTGGCCAATTTTAAGTCCCATACCCTTCAAGCGGGCTTATCCCTCGAAGTATCCACTGAATCCTTTCACAGCCTTCCTAGCTTACTCTTCCTACGACCCTTCAAAAAGTGTAAAAAATCCATTTTGTAAATAACCAAACTTTCAAAATATTATATATATATGTTTTTTTTTTTGCTTACAAACAGAGGTTACCAATATTTTAGAATATATAGATATCTTGGCCATAAAAAAAAGTGTGTCTGTGTCCATGGATTTAATGAACCCCCCTCCCCTCCCCCCCCCCCCCCCCAAATCCATTCAAAAAAAGGGCACTTTTAATAAATCTTCTAAAATTTGTTTCATTAATTTTTTGAAATCCATTGATTGTACATAAAAAAAAAATTACAAAGTTAAAAAAAAAAATTGAAAAAATAAAATGTAAATATATGTACACACAAATATATTTACAATGCAAATAAAAATAAAAATTGGCGGAGAAGAAAAAATGAATTGTGTAAATGCTATGACTGAATTTAAAAAAAAAAAAATTAAAAAAAAAAAAAACTTTATTTAAATCGCAATAAATAAAAAAAAATAAATATTCTTGTTTGTATTTGTGTAAATATTTAATTATTATGTAATATTTATGTATGTATTGGTAAAATAATAAAGTTGATTTTATTTTAATTGTTTTGAAAGTAAAAAACAACAATTTTTTTTTCTTTTTTTTTTTTGTTCAAGGTATTCCATATTTTTGAATCCTTGTGAGAAAACATCCCTGAGTCCTACGTTGATTTGCCTAGAGATATAGGAAGGTTCGGGGCGGAAATTTTGAAACTTAGGTAGTCCTGAAATAAAAAAAAAAAATAATTATTATTTTGATTAGAAATTGGAGCTCTGAAATAATGGAGTCTTGAGTGGGACTCAGAAAACAAAAAAAAGGTGAATAAAGTAAAGATTATCCAAAAGCCTGAGCTGTCAGTTTTGAGTCTTATACTAGGAGGCTGTTGTTAGTATTTTTTTTTTTTTTTTAAGAAACTGAGCCATTCTCATTGCTTAATTAAGACTTTTTCCGATTCCTCCCCTCCACTACTGAAGGACTCAGATATTGGCTTGAAGAATCTGAGTAGACAACCTTGTTTATTTTGTTAGGCTGCCTTTATAATCTTACTATTTCAACGCCTTCAGCTTCAGAGACTTCTCAAACTGGAGAAGTTCTCACCTCTCACGAGGTTGCTTCAAGGAGCCTAACAATCTTTAGCCTAAATTTTATGGTCTAGTTGTTGTGATGGTAGGTTCTGCAGAGCTGGAAAGCATCAGAGACATTGTAGGTGTGATAGCCTGCTTCTTTTTGTGTGGTCATCGACCTGTTTCCGGGCGTTCGCCCATCCTCAGGATGCTTTTTGTCAAACTTGTGATAACACGTGTGTAAATTGAATTTGCTCTATGCAAGTCTGTGTTAGCACACGGTTTGACAAACGCATCCTGGATGGACGAACGCCCGAAACCAGTCGATGACCACAAAAAAGAAGCAGGCTATCATGGAAAATGTCCCTGATTTTATGGTCTACTCTTTTGCCATTTCTTCCCCCCGCCTATCACTGCAATGAATTCTCCCATACTTCTTAGATCTAGATCATTCTGATCCAGCCACATAAATCTGGGGCTTCCTCTTTTTCTAGCCCCTCCAGGTGGTTGGCCAATCCAATTCTCACTAAATGTCCCAAACCCTCCAATTTTTTTATCCATCCCACTAAATCCTGGGTCTGGTATAGTATTCTCAATTCAATGTTTTACCTTGTTCTAAAACTCTCTGCCTTCCTTTATAGAGGCAAAGATCTTCCTTTAGTTGTTGTGGTTGGTTGGTTCCGCAGAGCTGGAAAGCATCAGAGACATTTTCCGTGACAGCCTGCTTCTTTTTGTGGTCATCGACCGGTTTCCGGGCGTTCGCTCCTCTTTGGATGCTTTTTGTCAAACCATTGTGATAACACAGACTTGACCAAAGCAAATTCAATTTCCACATTCGAATCATCACTGTTACACACTGCTGACAAACGCATCGAAGATGGGCGAACGCCCGAAACCGGTCGATGACCACAAATAAAAGCGGGTCTGTCACGGAAAATGTCTCTGATCTTCCTTTACCCAAACATTTTAACAAGAGTTCAAAGCATTTCAATTCAAGTGTTCTTCTTGACTTAATCATCATATTCAAGCTCTGAGACTGTTGTAGGTTCCTTCAACTTTGTCTGTCTCGTAGAATTGTTTTTTATATTTGCCCTAGGATTCCAGGAAAACTTATCTCTTTAGAGGCTCACTGCCCCTGAGTCTTTGATAGTTTCAGAGACATTTTCCGTGATAGCCTGGCTTCTTTTTGTGGTC
>JAAEAF010004177.1:0-79368 GCA_011037195.1 Triatoma infestans
GGAAGCTTAAACTTCGTAATCCGGTTGGGTATTATCACCTTAACTGACATGAAGGTTTTGGGCTTAATCCATCAACCGGAAGAAATGCGAGTTTACGGATTTTTTATTTTATTTTTCAGTTATTTGCGATTTCCCCGACAATGGCTCCAAAGGTTTTCATTAAACTTCATATAATACCTATCACTTTTTTTTCAAAAATATTCCCGAATTTTTCTGCAGGGTTCTTGTGGAACAGTAGCATTAAGCTTTCATCTAAAGTACCATTTCATTATACTATATGGTTTTTTCCACCTACATAATATTAATATACATAAGAAGCATTCCTAGAATTCCAAATTTGAAGGAAAACAGTTTACCGGAAGTGCGGCATTATAAAATACGTTTCTGAGTTCCTTTTAATGCTCATTGCATAAATGTAATCACTATTTGACTATTATTATACTATTGACTATACTATTATATTATTGACTATACTATTATACTATTATTATTATACTATTGACTATTATTATTTTGACTATTATACTTATTTGACTATTTTTCTGGGGTTTTGTTGGTTTTTTTCAGTTACGTTTACCTTTTGCTTTGCCGGTTTTGATAGAGTCTGTTCCACACAAGTCTACTCAGGTATACATATTGTAATGTGTACATCTTTGGGCGAATTAATAAATGTAAATTGTATCGAAATATATTCTTGTTATATATTTTATGATTGTAAAGTAAGAAATTTTTCCGATGTAAATTTGGGTTTTTTGAAGGTTGGAAGGCACAAAAGAAACAGTTAGTTGAGTCAGAGGTACCTGGCCTACTTCTATCACTACATTTATTTAGGACAAAGGGAATTTCCCTCTTCTCACTTTCTCCGGGGTGGAGATAGAATATTTAAGGTGGACCCCTTTTAGGGAAGGGAGTCAGTTCAAAATTTGTATAGTAGTGAGTGGTGGAAGTGCCCCAAGAAACCCAACCTTCTTCAACTTAGGATATATGTAAAATATGTAAGTTTTATAAATTTCTCCTAAAAGACATTTATTTGTTGACACAATATTGTTTATTTATTTTTGATATATATTGTTTTTTAATTATATATTTTTTGGTCCTATATATTTAATTGTTTTTTCATCCTCTCCAACTTCTGTTTAAACACAGACCTCACGAGATCCCTTTAGAGAAGATTTCAATTATGAATTATAATAAGTAATTATTAATTAATATATTTAATTTACCCCCTCCCCAATACCAATTATGTTACAATATATAATCCTCACCATGTTTTTATGGCCAACCCAACCAAACATTGCAAACTTTGTAACTTTTATGAAAATTTATTAGTAAAGTTTTTATTAATTGGATTAAGAAAAAGTATTGTGAGGGTTTCACACCAGATTTTTTAAATTATAACAATTAGCCGAATTAAGAATCGAAATAACGCCCTCGAAACAATAAAACCCTAAAGAAAACACAATTTAACAAAAATTAGAAACAAAGTTGTTTATTGGTTAATTATAACTTATATAAACAACTGACTTGCATTGTCTACTGACCGTTGCTTCATTTTACCATTGTACGTGACCATTGCTAAATGTAACACAAAGGCTGAAACAACATTCAATTAATCTAATTAAATTTAAATTATACCTAAACTAATGAATATTTCTATATTCTATTTGTAATTATTTACTACCTGGATATACCCCCACAAAAATACTCTTTAATTTGTATAGAACAGAAATTGAAGCAGTGAGAGAACCCTAACAAGAGAAAATAAAATAAAATAAAAAGATAAAACTACGAACAAAATTTAAAGAAAATCATTGGAGCCATTTTTGAGAAAATTGAAAAATCCATATAATTACGTTCCGGATATATCCTGTTAGAGGATTGTGAACTGAAATTTTCTGTCGGATCCTCTAGTGATCCCCAAACGGAATATTAAGTTAAACATTCTTCGATTACTTCCTTTCTTCCTTTACAAGAGAAAGTAAAAATTAATTAGTCAATTAATTAGTTTGAAAACTCTGAAACGGTTGAAAATGAGAAAGAAGTATTTGTGACTGATAGTTCAATGGACTATGGCAGGAGCAGATTAGGTATGTGCCTGGGGCACCGTGATGATGGAACGCCTAATGTCCAAAATTGTTAGTGGCGACCTATTGAGATTTACGTTAATTCGGCACTTACCTATCCTCTACACCTCCCGTAAAGTCATATCAATATCATATGTTGGCATCCCTGAACCTGTCTTTCTTTCTAAAATCGTAGCACCATTATTGTATTTTTGAAACCAACACCGGTCAGTACGCTGATCAAAGACATCTTCCCCTTCGATTTCACATAGATTTCACGCTTAGCTTCAACAGCTGTAGACTGTTTTATTTTCGGGTGCATCAACTTCCGAGGTTATTAGCGCTTTAACTTTAACATATTTAACTTATTCCGTCATGTCAGCTAGATATCTTCAATCCCATCTCAACATCCTTGAACCCTGGCTCCGAAAGTGGAGAATAATAAAGGTGAATCAACTCAAATCTAATTACATGGTTTCACATTAAATCGAAAAACCTTTCCTCCTATATATTTCAACCACATTCCTTTACCTCCCGTCACAAAAGTTCGTTACCTTGGTATCAACCTTGACAAACGACTAACCTGGAATCCCCATATTCGACTAAAAAAAACTGAAGCGAATAACAGATACAAAATACTATAAAAACTTCTAGACATACGTTCGAAACTTACATTATATAACAAACGACAACTATATTACTCTCTATTAGCCCCTATTTGGACTTACGGAATCGAACTATATGGGTCAGCCAGACATTCAAACCTTTATCGCATTCAATCCCTACAGTCCAAAATCCTTCGCACCATAGTCAATGCTCCCTTTTACGTTTCCAATCACACCATGCGTAACGACCTAAAAATTATCTTTGTTTCTGCGATAGTCAAGTCCCGTTATCTAAAGCTCCATTCCCAACTATCCTCTCATTCAAATCCACTTATCTAAGCGCTCTCAACTAGAACTCTCTCCTCTAACCCATCACGACGACTGAAGCGTCGATGGCCTCACGATCATCTGCTTTCGTAATGGGCTGTCTTGTAGGACAGCTATGAGACTCCATTCTTAACGGTTTATTACGTAGATCAGGTCGTATGCCGCGGCCTTCAGCCAATGCACACATAATTCGCAAGTTGTCTATTTTACTTGTTACATGTAAATTGTGCAGTTGTAAAAATCAATAAAAATATTATAAAAAAAAAAAAACAACTTCAGAGACATTTTCCGTGGCAGACTGCTTCATTTTTTGGTCATCGACCGGTTTCGGGCGTTCGCCCATCTTCAGGATAACACAGACTTGCACAGAGCAAATTCAGTTTATACACTCTGCTGTTACACTGTATGCTGTACACTCTGCCGAATACACGTAGAGTGTATAAACTGAATTTGCTCTGTGCAAGTCTGTGTTATCACACTGACTCACAAACGCATCCTGAAGATGGGCGAACGCCCGAAACCGGTCGATGACCAAAAAATGAAGCAGGCTATCACGGAAAATGTCTGATGCTCGGCGGAACCAACCATCACAAAAAAACAACCTATTAGCGCTTTATTAAACTTGAAATGATAACTGTATGTATGTAAAAACCTATAACTTCTTTATTTTTGAAACTATATTTTGAAAGAATTGATTATATAATATGGTTCCCAGGGGAATCTAAGGAAGTTAATTTTATTTTTTTAAATTACTTTTTTGAGATGATTGGTTGTTGTCGTCATATTCAGATAGTTTGTGTGCCGGCAAAAAATAAAACTTATCGTACCCTAGCACGTACATACATATGTCAATGTAATATAGTTAAGGGCATGTATACTAGCACAAATGTCCGTGTAAATATACTTTGATATTAAACGCAACTAAAGTATATTCATATTTAAAGAAAATTAGCCGTTTATAATTTTCATATCTGCAATATAAAATACCATGAGTGTTCCACATTAGATTTTAAAAAATTATCGATTTTAATTTAATTTTACGATTGCTTTATTTAAATTTGATTCCAAAGTGTAAAAGCCTTCATTTGATTATTCAATTTAATCCGACAGACATCTTAAAAAATAAAATAGCTTGAAAAAAAAAAATACGGTTGAAAAATGGAATAGTAATATCACACCTGTTGTAAGGGAGAAATATTATCGTACACTCTGTCATAATAGAATCATCTTTTTTTTCCACATTTTTTTTTCTTTCCCATTTATATAGAAATTGCTAAGCAGCACTTTTTTTTTCTGTAAACAAACAAACAAAAAAACACCAAAATTGCTTAGCGTTTTTTAACCAACTGTTTTCCAAAGAAAGAATGAGAAACTTAGCATGCTGGGTAAACAGCCTGGAAGAAGTGCTTTATTCTCTTACTTCCACTTAAGTCTTTTATCTGTAATAGAATTTCATTGGATATTTTGTTTGTTCAAGCCTATTGAAATTATTATTCCACTTTGCTTTTTTAATACGTCCTTTTTAATTTTGAAAGTGATATTTTGTTTAAGATTATGTATACATTAAAAATTTCAAAACAACACAATCCGCATGATACTTAAATATCAATTAAGGAAGAAGGATCCCCCTCATCTAAATTCTGTAAATACAATTTTCTATTCCCCGCTATGAAAGAAATCAATATTAAAAAATTCAACGATACTGATATATATTTTTTTTATATTGTTGAACTCGGGGAAACATAATCACTTTCACTAAGAATCCCCCCTATCTAGAATAACAAAATATTAATCCTTTAATACTGGAATTATTAACACCATTTTAATTTTATTTCATTTTTTCCTCCGTTATTTCATGAAAAATATTCCCGTTCAGAGTATTGTTCTTTATGATAAGTAACTGATTGTGATTTTATTCCTGGATAACTAATTATTTGTTGTTTGAAATAATTAGCAAATTTGTTTTTTCTGAAATAATTTTCATAATAGTGAATTGTCTGATGTAAATCTCACACAGAGAGAGGAGAGTCAGATTAAGTTCTGCGAAACTTTGCAAATCTATGGATCTGAGTTTTCATGTGTAAACATGTTTCGTGGCCGCTTGGAGTACCAGAGTAACCTTTATTTATGATAACGCTCAAAATTTGGATTTTTCGCACCTTTGAGGTCGCTGGTTTCACTAGGCCGGGTGTGAGCGCAAGCTCAGGGACTGCCCGAATGTTATAAAAAAAACTCTCGAAAAGTTCCACACTCTTATACATATGGCAAAGCCCAGAGTGCTACCAGAGCAAAGAATATTAGAAGAAGAAACATATAAGGAGAAGTGTCTTCTACGTGGGTGGGAATTGTGTGAGATTATGAAGATTATGTGTGCTCTCGTATAAGGAGTAACCTGTATTTATATGGGAGTGTGGATGTGGGTATGTATTAGTTGTACAACATAATTTGTAAAACGAAAAATCGCATCAAGTTCAATATTCGTAATTTATATATTTTTTTTTTCATCTGGTATTTTAATCCATGCCTATTCATTTTTGTTCCTGACCGGTTTCGAATTTTCAACGTCGTCAGAATAAATTCACGAAGTTTGGGTAGAGAGTTCACTTCACATAATGTTTCTGTTACGCTCACACTTGTTGGGTTGTTGGTTATGCTTGGTTATACTTGGTTAATTCCAGATGTATCCTCATTGCGGACCCATCCACAAATTCAGTTATGTTTTCCAGTTTGGAGTCTTGTAAAGTGAATACTAAGAGAATACTTAGAACAAATTAGTGGCTATTTTCCACAAGTTTCATTTCTAAAAAAAATAAAACTGCTCGTTTCGAATATATGAATAACTATGCATTAACTATGATGAATAACTATGATCACAAGACATTAATTCAATAGACTCAATTATGTTTGGATTTGGAATTCAATTTGAATGTAAAATCATTATTAATTTTGTTTAAATATATAATACATATTTATTATTTTATATATAATAAATCTATATAATTTCTGTTTATTCTTGTTAGTTTGATGGTGAATAAGTTAACCAAGTTGCTCTGCAACCTGTACCAGATAGAAATATATTTATTCCAACAAGATAGGTGTTCGGCACAAATTATTTGCATGCCAAATATTGAATACAATGTTCAGTATTCACCACGCTTAAATACTGAATAATCACTAATTCTTTATTACTCGTAAATTAATGAATGAAGAATAATCCTGTATTTATGCCAAATGAATATAGAATGCTCTGTAATATTCCTCCATGGTGAGTACTAAATAAATAAAAAAATATTTAGAATATCCCGTTATGCGTATTCTTTATTCTAAGGTTTTCTTAATTCTTAAGATTTTTTTTTTTTTATATAATTTTTTTTCTCATTATTTATAAGCCTCAATCACATAGTTTATTAGAAAAAGCATGAGTAAAACAATGAAAATTTTTTTTTGACTGATTAAATTACATATAAAATTTTTCTTTTTTCTTTGATAAAAAAAAAAAAATACATAAGCAAAATATTCACTTCAGTAAAACAAAAAAATATTATTATTATTCTAAAGATTAAAATAGAAAATGTTAAAATAACTCACTTCCAAATAAATGCATATGTTTGAGTGGATAACTTGAGATTTTTTTCCTTAAGGGTAAATCACAATAAGAGAAAAATATAATCTAATATAGGTATAAATAAAAGTATATATTTGTTTAAAAAAACAGCAATAAATATCTGCTGCAGGGTGTATATAAATTCCAATTTGTTTTATATATAAAATGATATAAGTGAGGGAATAAAACAAAAAACAGGAACTAGTTCAAGTAATTTGTGAAAGCCAAATAAAAGCTGAATCAACAAACCTTGTTAGGGGGGCTCTCTCTACCCGCCTTTACTCAATTCCAATAACCACAATTTAACTTAGTTCACTCTTAGTGCCGCCATCCCAAGCCACCATTAAGTGTTAACTGCCTTGTCGTCAGCTATTCCCCATTTAACTCTTGTCTAAGTATGGCCTACCTTTAATCGTATATTTTATTATTTAAAACAAAAATGTCAGAGAACTGCATAATATTATTAATTTTGATATTAGTTTTGTGTGGCCCTTCTCATTGGTATTGTCAACGCTATACAAAAGTGATAAAAAAATATTCACACACTCTGCTCCTTGCAGCTATATGAAGATATAGATAAGAAATGTATATCTATGTGAAAGCTGAGCGGTTAGCATTGCACTATAACCATAGTCTTGGATTTTATAAAATGTAAACTATATGAATGATATATAACGCAATTTGTTTTTCTAATCACCTCTGTCCGAACATATAAAAAGAATATTATATACTTTAATCCTGGGGCAAATTAAAGTAGGATGGCAGAATCGAAATGTAAGAGAAACATCCAGCCTTCCATTAATATAGACTTATTGGATCATAAAAGGATTTCTAGGAAAATACCATTATGAATTTATAGGGCGCAAAAATATTATAATAAGTCAATATCATGGGAAACAATTTGGAAAGAACCACTGAATAATAAAAATATTCTCATTTGGATAATGAATCGCGCGCTAACATGTGTCGCACCACTATGTCGGACCGACTACTTGGTAGTTTGGCCCTTTATTAGCCAGCTTTCAGATCACCAAAGGACCAAAAAGCAGTTTTGCTGAGCTCGGCAATCAGGGAACCTAATTAGCTCACAACCCAAACAATCCATCATAAGATGTATGGGTTTTTCTAATCTCTCTTACAAATTCTACAAAAGGAGCCTGGTAGGAGCCTCTATTATGTAGAGGTGTCTCCATTAAACCAGAATGCCCAGTGAGAGATCCAACCAGATGCCTGAGAGAGGTCCATTACATAGACAGCAACATTTCAATAATAGCCCTGTTCGGTCTTCCAATGAGCATCTTAGACGGCCGGGATTATTCAGAGAGATGAATGGTGTGAAGCTATCCATGACTGCAAGCTTGATAGACATGTGCCTAAAAATACACCAACAGCAGGATCGGGACCAATGAAAGAGAGACAGAGAGAGAGAGAGAGAGAGACGCCTAATTTGCCAAACCTATCCACCTCCTCATTCCCTAAAATTCCCATAAGACTTGATATCCAGAAAAGATAAATATTTTTCAAAGAAGATGGCTTTTAGAACATTGTAGTACCAACTTGGAAGTGAAGACACATGAACTGAGTGCCTGTCCAGAGCACTTGACTGTGCCTGTTCTAGCAGTTACAATCACCTTATGACAAGCCCAACTAAACATTGCAATTTTAGAGAAAACTTCTTGATTTAATTGTATTAATTGGAGTAAGGGAAAGTCCTGCTTCTCACCAGATTGTTTCATGAAACAAAATTATGAAAAATAATAATAGGGAAGGGAATAGCTAATGGTTAGCGTTCTGGACTCCCACGTGGAGGACCCGGGTTCGAGTCCAGCGTGCTACTTTAGATTTTGTCTTCCTAGGAGCCTCTACAGCTCACTGTTCGGTGATGGATAGTGTTGTCTGTAACGAGAGAACACTGTCCGGAGGCCGGCAGTACACTGAGAAGGTTCCATAGATGTTGATGCGCCTTAAAAGGGGCAAAAATAGCAATAATAATAATAATAGTAATAATTTTATATATATTGTAACGCAGCCACTGGTGCCATCTAGGAGAGAAAGCAGTACCTCAAGTTCTCCTAGTGGCCGCTAGGAAGCGGTGGCGGCGCGCTCTAGCTCTTTCTTGAAGAATCGAGAAAGTTCCTAGACCCTTCTCAATTGCTATAAATAGAGAACAACAGCTCTAGAGTTTAGTCTCATAGAGACTCAAGAGTGAGTCTAGTGTTTTTCTTGGTACAAACTAAGTTTACGTTTGGGAAAAGTGTATAAAAAGTGAACAAAGTGAACTTTTATGGTTTAAACTGTGAATTAATTATTATTAAGTGTTGTATTTATAATTTATTGTGTAAAACAATAAATTGGTGTTTTTCTTATTGAAGTTTGAAGTATTTTATCTAAACGTATCCACTTAAAACTAGTTGCAGTAGCTAGTTTACAGGGGAAAACGTTACACTACATATACTTTTATACACGAATAAAATCTTTGGTTGCTTTTAAAGAATATGTTAATATAAAAACACGAATTTATGTTTTTCAATTTGTAGTGAGTACATTTCTTGATTTTTATTTTTTTAAATTTTATACTATATAATTTTACTTCCAAGTCAGAAAAACATGAAAACTAAATCGATAATAAGTACTTAAAAGTGTCAGTAAAAAAAGAAAAGGCTAAACTGGTCAAAAAGGTTGGTAAAAGGGCATCAGACTTGCCTTTCAGTTCTCACTTTGTTTTATTATTCATGGAGTGTGTGTGTGTCAAAGTCAGTTGGGAATTTAATTTCTGTTTGTTCGCTATTTCCTTCAACTACTAGTAATAAAGTAAAGAAGGAGATAGCGTGACCCGGATCTTCCTTTAGTTATAGCTAGTGACAAACAGGGGGCAGGCCAGACCGTTGTTGTGAAGAAGAATATTTCTTCTTTAGTCTGCTTCACGACACACTTACACACTCACACAAACACCAGCCTCGTCTCCTACTCATAAAGACCTTTCCACATTTTATTCCCAAGTATTTTTGTCACACTCACACCGCCTGTCCCCTCAAGGGGTAGGTTATAAAGAGGGGGAGGTGTAATGATATACGAAGGGGGGTGGGGCGGTTACAAACTGCCTCTCCTTTTATTACTATGATCTTACCTTGGATAATGTCTTCCTCTTTTAATACCATTATTTTCCTTATTCTTAAGAAAATGTATTGCCATCATATATTAAATACATTGTAAATATATATATGATTTCTTATATTTTGTTAAAATTTAATCATCATTGATCATGTTTTTTTACTTTCTCTTTTCATAACGAATCTATTCTACTGGTAGGCAGCAAAACCATTAATTTCTGTTATTAAATACCCGACAGCCAAAGTCAGATAAATAATGGATTAAAAACCTTGAGAGCTTAAATTAAAACGCCTTTATCCTCTTCTTGTTCCCAGTTTTTATTTGGTCCTCTTCATTTCCTGATCGAACGATATCATTGCTAATTTGGAGCAAAAGTATATGCGTTTCTTGATGTTTGCATAAGCATTTGATCTTGTTCTCTATTTGCAACATTTGTGAAAACATAAAGACTCTCTAATTAGCCTAATATTAAATTATTACCCTAACAATCAGCAATTTGGAATCAGTTTGAATCAGAATAAATGTGGGAGGACTAAATATTTGAAGTAGTTATGATAAATTTTGGAAGAGAAGGGTAGTTGTGAGGAAGAGGCGGATTAGAAATGGACAGGCGCTATCCATTAGCTGCCAGTTAGGATGCTATCCTTCACGTTATAATTTGGAACCAGAACCTATCTATAAATAGCAAGAAACGAATATTCTATTCGACAGTTCAAAGAATTCTGGCATACGGAGCCAAAACATCGGCTATTACTATGAAGTGCTCGCAAAGATAAATGCAGTAAAATTAGTTTATTGTAGAAGGAGTTGAAAAAGTCAAAAGAAGGAAATGGAAGTAAATAATGGCAAAATAGAAGTTGAAATGGTATGGATATCTCAGATGAATGTACCCGTAAGATGGCTGGATAGATTAAGGAAATCGGTACCGAAGACGAGGAAGATCTGCCTGAAGATGGGGACAGGAAATAGAGGGCTGTGGGAATGAGAATGAAGTTAACCAGGTAGAATGGAAAAGTAAGTAAAGAATTAATCAATGATTTTGTCAGTACTCCGAAACGTCTTGAACTCGCTGGTAACGGGTAATTTTAGACCTTCTCTTTCTATACGAGAGACTGTGCTAACATTTCAGATCTCCTATTCGCTTAGCTCTCTGATTTTGCATGCTCTCTCTCTATTTAGGGAAGTCACTTTATCATTTGTAGAAATCTTCAAAAACATCATATTTTTTTGGAAGTACAGTTCAAAAAATCTATGGAATACCCTGTAGGAAGGAATCGAATATTGCCTTAAAATGACGCCTTTCTTTAAAAATTTCTTAAAGTTTCCTAAAATGCCTGGAATTTTTAATAAATTGTGTAAAGAAGATGGTGAACAAATTAAAGCATTTTATGTAGTGCTACGTCAAGTTCAGTTGAATATTCCATGCTATCTTCCTCAATTACTCCATTAATTTCCAGTTCCATGCTTCTTACGGAAATGCTAGTGCTTTAAAAGCTTCTTTCATCTCTATTCAATTTTTACCCTAATTAATAACATATTTTCTTAGAAATGTCCTTAATTAACAAAATCCTACAAAGGGATTCATGCTGTTGTTAAAATTATTGACTTCAATTTGTTTTTGTTAATAGCAACTATAAAATCAACTTCCCATGCAAATTGGGTTTATATAACCTAGTAAGCTATAAAATTATGTTTCAAAGATGGACCAAGCTAGTTCAGCAACCCACAACGATTTAGAGGGTGAAGCTTTCACTGGGACTTTTAATAGGAGTTTGGAAAATGGTCGCGTAGGCGGCTATTCTATTAGGTGACGTGTTAGATGATAAGAACAGAGAGATGTGGTTACTGAAAGTACGAAGTGGTCAACGTGGTTTATAGTTATTATGGAAGTAGGTTTATTGGAAAATTATGAAAGGTTCAGAGAGTGGACAAACGAGCATCAATATAATGAGGAGAAGGTTCGATTTAGTGTAAACATTTTGCCGCACTTTGACTTCTAGTCAAGATGAACAATTTGATGTAAGAATAAGAAAAAAAAATTCTCTAACAGCTTCAATTTAATTTAAAATTTCTATACACCATTTTATTCGACTCCATTAAAATGTTTTAATAGTATCTTTCCTTGGAAATAAGACAAATAGAACACTAAGTATTTCTTGTTGTGATTTTGATTTAGTAATGGGTAACTTTTGTACTACATATATTGTATGTATAAAGTTTCCTGTTTAGATTCCATTCTCATGGATTTAAGTTACAAAACTGGGTGAAGTTTCTCTATACAACCTTGGCAACTAACTTTACTACTTCAAATACACTCTCAACATTTACTCTTTATTTAGTTACTCCTTCTTTTAATATAACAATTTTCATTAAGTTTTTAGATTATCAATTATCATTTAAGTGTAGACAAATTTAAAAAAAAAAAAAAAACGTTTGTTTTTGAAGGAAAGGGTTTTAGTGTTTAATATATATATATTTAATATCATTTGTGGGACTCGCCTGACGGTCTTAGACCAAGGTGTGTCGTTTATTAAGTTTGTATACTATGTATGTAAATTTGTATAAATAAACGATTATTATTATTATTATTATTATATATATATTTAATAATAGAATATAAATGAAGTCCAGATCATTTTAGCTCATTGATTCTAGAATCGAACGTAATAATAATAGAAGGAATATAAATTATTTCGAACGTTGATTATAACATAAAAATATTGTGCATTCTTTCTCAAGCACAGAGATCAGCAGAAATACGATCTCCGAAATTCAACCATCCTATTCAGCTTTAATTTCGTTACTTCAAAAAAAAATAATAATTTGGAACCAGTTCTACTTAAAATTTATTTAGTCCGGAAACAAGAATATTGGACGAAATATTTCAAATTTTAGTGATTTAGAATGATATCAGAACTCCTTCTACTCAAACGTACTGCAGCAAGGGACTATTGCACATAGTGTCTAGCACAGTTAGAATGGTCAGGAAGAGAGATGTGGTTGGACGCGAAAGATGACACATAACATTGGATTGGGACGCCAACAAAGAGGAGGCAATGAAATTTGTCTTAAAGGAGGAGGCTAGATATTAAATCTTCGACCGAAGATGATTGTATTTCCTAACGGCAATGAATAAATCTGTTAGGATTTTAATATTAGGAGGCATTGGGAAACCAGTAGCATCCAACAAAGTTTAGCCTCCACTACGACGGAGCTCCTACTGCCTCCTATTGCTCACCAAAAATGGCACTTCACGATTTCTCTAATTATCTTTGCGAAGGAATTATACTAATCTTCCCTTTATTGTACACAAAAACGAGGACGTAGATCCAAATCACTTTCTAAGTAATTTCTTTTAAGTCTAAATGTTGACGTCTAACGTAGTCTGATCTTCTCTCGGATCCGTTACATTTTTTGACCTTCTGGTAGGCTAAGCATTGGGGTCTTGGGTCCATATAACGCTTTACCAATGTAAAGCTCAAGGTACTCTCTGTGCCCGGACATGAAAATACTGTCAGATTTTAGGACAATGGAAGCCAGAGTCTTAGAGTAAAAATTATTTTCTATCATTTTTTTTGACATTCACTTTTATTGCCTACTATGTAGAGCATTATTGAAGGGAACAGAGGAGTTTTGGAAGTTGTAAGTCAATTGAAATATATTAGAATTTGGAGAGTGAATGGTTCCATTAATAAAATGCTTGTGCTGGGAAATTTAGAACTTTCCTTCATCATGTTTGAAATAAAGATGGAGTCGCGAAATTCAGTTTCTTCTAAAGTTAAACTTTTAAATTGGAAAAAATAAAAACAACATCAAGAGATTGAGATATTTAAAATAAAAAAACTATTAAATAACAAATGTTTAATTTGAAAAGTAGAAAAAAATGAAGAACATTTTATGAAAAAAAGATAAAAAAGAAATCTGCTGTTGTTGCGTTCTGCCATATAAAGTTAATGCAAAAAGATTTCTTCTATGTACAGTATCTATCTGGGAGATAGTTGTAGGAAAAGTCTAGGAATATCACACTCGCAATAACCCATAATGTTCCACAAGAAGAAAATTGTATAGTACCCAAGCAAGTGCCATGTTTCCATTCCAGATTTTCATCTGTATCTTCTTCTTTCCTATTCTTAGAATTGTATTTTGACAATAGAAACATACAAATTTTTTAAATAAAATAAACACCCACACAAATCGTATATTAGGTTACTTCTTTTTTACAGAATCACTTTGCATACCCTGTCATTGTGGTTTTGAAACCATATTATCAGATGATGTCAATGTAAAAAATAAAGAAGAATATTCTCCTTCTAGCTGGATTAGTTTATACTCCTTTAAGAAAATGATTTTATAAAGATAATACAATGCTAATTATTAAGTAGCAAAAATTCGTAAAATCTAACCAATCAAGCAGATGGCGATTTTTATTGGATTGGGAGGAGGCTTCAACAACACCGTGATTCAGGATTTAATAACCTTTTAAACGGTTTCCACTCTCTCATATCGACTTCTGCACGATAATTTAAAGATTACACGTACCCCCTTTTCCCTAATTTTTCAATTTTTACAATAAACTGGGTAAGGAAGAAACATCCTAAAGAGCATTTATGAAACTGTATGTAGACATTTTTTTTATTTTATTTACGACGACAGATTTATTGCCATAAGCAAATTTGATGATAGCAATATATATATAGTAAAAATAAATAAAATAAAACCGCAGACGTCTGGGAGAATTATCACGGGGGATGAGAGAAGACGAACGAGAGGGTTAAAGGTTCGTGGGATAAAGGTTAGTGAGAGGATAAAGGTTCGTGGAATTTTTTGTAGCAGATTTTGATGATATCTTCAAGGAAAGAGATATTGAGGTCATTGTGGATAGTTTGATAATTTGATACATAAAAGGGAATATTAACTATGGTTCTAAGGATTTTGGATTGTTGGGATTGCATACGTTGGAGGTTTAGTCGCTTGGTTGTACCCCACAGTTCAAATCCGTATGTCCATATTGGTTTAAGAAATGATATATATATATATTAGTCGTTTGTTTTCTTATGAAAGTCATGTATAGCGGAAGAAAGAAATGCAAAAATAATAGTTTTGAAAAATAGTTTAGAATATTTTATAGTTTGAAAAATAGAATTTTGTTAATATTTTAAATGTATCTTAGTGCAGTGAAAAGAGTCAGGTACTATAATTTAGACCCCTCCAGACATACCAGCATTATTTGAGAAGATTTGAACGAACAATTAGAAGGCATTCCTTTAAAACAGTCTGAAACAGACACCGAAGCAGAACACTTTAGGAATCAGTGCCAGTTATAAGTTATAACATAAGAGTTTATTCCAACTAATTTTAATAAGCATATTGCTGTGTTATTGAATAGCATTGAAATATCTTTAAAGAATATATTTAATTAATCTACCAGTGTTTTCTTAATATTTCTTATCACTTCTCTTCTCTTTGAACATACACACAAGCCCTTTTACAAAACCGCTCAAGCCACTACAAACTACAACACCACACCAATAACATTTCACATGATCTGTTATCGAGAAGTCTTTTAACAAGTGTGTATCGTGTAGTGAGTTCCTGTCCTAGGAGTCGTGAATGGGGGATCTGATTTAACCTTTTGTCAATATATAGCCCAAGATAGCGGATGACATTAACAGTTGGAAATAGAGCATGGTTATAAAACAGAGTTATCCGGCGTAATGTGAAGTTGATTGCTATTATATATATATAGCAAATCAACTTCACATTACGCCGGATAACTCTGTTCTATATATATATATAGAAAGTTTTGCAATCGTGTCAGATTTTTGAAATTGAGTTTCTGTCAGAAATACATATTTTGCGAAAAAAATATTTTTAGCGAATATACTGTTTTTTGTGTGTGCGAACAATATATCTCAAAAACGAAAAATCGCTGGATGCGAATTCCATCTTAAGTACTATCACAGAAGATTTCGAACAAAATTCTTCAACCGATAGTGCATAATCATTACTGAATGTTTTGTTCTTTGTATTCAGTTTTTCGGGTTTATCTCACACTTATCACTTTTATTTGAAAATTTTTTTTGAGGGGGGGGGAGGGAATTGATTTTCTAGAGGAATGGTAGTGGAGAAATAGTTTTCCTCTACAGTATTACTTCCGTTACTTATGTTTTTTATCAACTATAAAATATTAAGCAGGACGAATAATATTTAGCGGTTTTTAGGTTAAAGATTTATCGATGAAACATCAGTGACTCGTTCGTTAACCTCATATCGTCAGTAGCAGAAATCATTAGAAAAGCAACTCATTATAATAATTAATGAGTTCACTATGCTGCAAAAAGGATTTTAACTAGAGTGCTTTGAGTGTTTATGGAAAGTTTTAAGTAAATTGTATTCGCCGCACACCTTTCTGATAAATGGATGTAAAGCTTTCAGTAAAATAGCCATTTTGGAGGACATACTATTACAAATAGTGGAGATTTCTGTCAATCTTTTACGCTGCACATCAGTGAAATCAGGACAGTAAATAAATCAATTCCAGTATCTGTAAGAACTTTTTGCATATAAGTGAATAAAAAGAAAAACAAGTAGGAAGGAAAATAGCAAGTAATGAATGTGTAGAAGTAATTTAGATTAGAAAAATAAGGTCAAAGGTTAAAGGAGATGAAAGGTTATAGTGAGGTAAAGTTTCGTTTTTAATGATATAGGGATGTTACTTACAAAAAAAGTCACAGAACTTTTAGATTAACTTTAACAGTATTCTAAAAAAAAAAATGGACGCATATTTCTCCCTGAACAGGGTTCATTTCTCCTTGGTACAAGGGTTCATGTACCAAGGAGGAAGTGCTTTACTTACTGAGAGGAGTAAACTGGTACCAGTTAGTAAAGTTTGTGCAACATGCCTTAGTTTTTCGCAAGCAGTCATTGTCATAAAGATTTATTTTTTAGTTATTCTAATTTTTCTTTTATTTCATTTTATTTTTATTACAATACAGTTAATATGTTTAACTTGTATCGATTGTTCAGCTTATATAGCATTACAATTTGTTTTTATGTATCTTTTTATTATTATCATTATTTTCTTATTGTATTCATCATAAAGCAATTGATAACGCAGACCTCGACAGACGTATATATTCCATGTCTATGAGTTGTAATTATTTGTTTTATAGAAGTGTCTTGTAATTTCATTCATTCATTCATTCTCCCTGAACAGAAAGTATATTTACAACTTACTGTGATAAAATAGTGTCGTCACTTTCATAAAAAGAATTTAATGGAATAACTATATTATTGATATCGGTTTGTAAACAAAGTACGTAAAATATTTGAAGCTTCCGGGACAAAAGAAATCGTTAACAAAAATTGTCATATATAAACCTTGAACACCTTTATAATATTATCAATGCTTTCACCTGTTTGGAATATAAATAACTATTTTGTAGAGAGAGTGTGGTGTCATTTTGAAGTGTTTTTTTTTTTTTTTTTTTTTATATTATTAAATATAACTGTTATAGTATGGTTATTTGCATAAAGATACTTTCTGATCAACAGTTTTCTCAAAAAAAGAAAACGATGCGGGGATTTTACTTTCACCTAGTGTTTAGGAGATAGTTAATGCAATCATATCAAATTTTGTAAATAAATTTTACTTTTGAAAAGGTCATTGCTAATGGAAAATATTGCAGGAAGTTGTAAACTAAATATATATATATTTTTTTTTAATTTAAGGCGAGTCAACATCTATGGTGATTTAGGTACTGCCCATCATCACCGGACATTCAGCTGTAGAGGTCCTTAAGGAAGAGAAAGTCTAAGGGTAGCACAGCTGAACTCTAACTCGGGACCTCCGCGAGACCTTCCCTAAGAAACTAAATATGAACTCTATTTGGGAAATATAGGATTCGACCACAGTCAAAATCCTTCGAAATATATCTTTTTTGGCGTTTTCTCAAAAATGGATCTATCTGTTTTTGTTTTTTTTTAACTTGCCATTCCGGCTGGAAATATTTAAACTTTTCATTTTTATTCAAAAAAAAAAAAAAAAATCGGGAAAAATTAATATCATGGGTGCCTACGGTCAGGTCAGGGTGCCACTTCCTATTGTGTCGGGTGTGCCAGGCACATACATGGGCAATTATCTGGAAACATTAGTTTTCCACGAGATATACATGAAAATTTTTTATCAAAAATTTTATTATCGTATATTAAGTAACGTAGAAAAATACGCAACAGCTTTTCTATATTATCCTTTTTGCACTTGGAGTAATTAAATTTTGTATTTTGGTCTATACAGAATTATGAGAAAACAATAACAAGTGATATATTAGTAATTTTCTCTCAAACCATTATCGGCTATGCAAAAGGAAACGTTATTGTTTAACGAGGTTTTTATTAAATGGCGAATATTTTATTTTTAAAATTACGTTCTTTACGGCAAAAAACACTAATAAGAAATATTTAAAGAGAAAATGTAGGCGATAATTACTTTTTTTCTCTCAAGTAAACAGTTTCTATTTTTTCACTGATTTGTTATATATAGTTTGTTAGTTAGTGTGTAGTGGCCGATTGACTATCTAACTTTAGTGTAGAGTAAACTTTTATGGGTTGTAAAAGTTCAGTTGATAGTTAGTTACAAGAGTGGGAGAGTGTCACTTAATGAAACGTGTACTTCTTCACTTAAAATTACACTAGACTTCTGCAATTAAAGTGTTAACGTCCACTTAACAGCCTGTTGCTTTTCGCCCACAGTTTAACCCTTTTTCTTTTATTTATCTGATATTTCGGGCTGAATCAGGCTATTTGTAATTTTTAATTGAGAATTGAGGGTATCCTTCGCTAATCAACATATTTAGAAATATTGATTAGAAATGCAGCTTTTATTTATAGTACCTCGCTAATTATGATCTTATAATTAGTGAAATGTTTTCATGTTGAAATGATGTTGTGTTGTAGGTAGTGGCAGCTTGTGTAGCATGAGCGGATTATTAAAAGGGCTTGTAAGTATATATGTTTAAGAGAGTGAAGTATCAGAAATAAGAAAGTAGTCACCACTGATAACAATAAATATATTCTATTAAAATAATAACTACAAGTTATTTGCAAGAATGTATAAACTTATTAATATTCACTGATACTAGGAGGGCGAAAAACAAGTGTTCTGCTTCAGTGTCTACAACCAACTGTCTTCTTGTTTGAAAGCAGAAGGCATACTGTCCGAAAGAATGCCTTCTCTTACAAAACAGTTGGCCAAGTGGCATTGTATTAATTTAACGGATTTTTGTGCCTTTGTCTCTTTATAGCAATGACCTTAAATTATAGTACTTGGCACTTTCCACTGCACTAAGATACATTTAAAATATTAACAAAATTCTATTTTTCAAAGTATAAAATATTCTAAACTATTTTTCAAAACTATTATTTTCTTTCATTTTGTAATGGGTTCAGATGTCTTGTTGAGGTGTTGTGATGCGATGAATAGTTGGTAGTTAGTTAGAGATTTTAGAGAGTTGTTATTCGGAATATGAATTACGAATTTACGAAAATAGATATATGTATATTTTAACAATAATTTAAACGTTTGAAAAGATAAACTACAATTAATTTAAAATGATTTAAATTGTAACTAGAATGCACCAACTATAATGATTGATAAATAATATATGTTTAAATACTTAGATAGGGACGCGCTCCGAGTATGAATTATGTCACTGGTAGAATCTTGATGTTACGCTGATGAAATACTGAAGAATAGTCCTCCCCACTTCCTGTAGAGAGAGACCTTATATTGCCATCACCACACATTGACAAGTCTTGTAATTACGGGTCACACTCAAACATCTCTTGCCATGTGTTGACCCTAGGTCTTGAACAGGTGTTGGCGGTTATCAAAGGACTGTAGCCAGGTGGTCGGTCTTGAGTGTTTGTTTATTGCCGTGTGTTGACCCTAGGTCTTGAATAATAGCGTCTGGCTGGCACTACTAGTTATAATTTTTATAATTAAAAATTATATATTTCTGTTATCACTCCTTCTTGTTATCACATTACAATTTCCTTCTTCCACTACATTAGGAACTAATATACTGAAAACTTACTATTTAAACATATCTCATAATATAAGATAGTCTCTTTTAGTACGTATTGTGGGCCTTCGAAAATAAGTTTATCCGATTAAAAAGTCATGTTCGATAATTTGAAAAATTACACAATAACATCTTTTTACAGTGGTAAGAGAAAATAAAAATCAATAGAAATACTTGATTGTTCGAACAAATATACAAGAAAAAACATCTTTTTATGTGACTATTAGTTTAATGCCATTTTTAAATTTGTTCTTATGATTTTTATATATATGAATTAAACATTATTTTATTTGTTACAATAAATAGTAATAGCTTTTTTATGTATGTTTTATGTTTTATATAAGAAGAATTTGTAAATTTTGAGAAAATATTTAAGAATAGATATTTTAAGTTCCACTATTTTCACTTTCTCTTACTTCTAGTAAAGAATACAATACTTCCTTCTAGAACTAAAAGGAAGTATTGTGATTGTGTTGAATTTTTGAAATTGTGATTTTATCGGAAATACATGTTTTGAGGTCCCTTGAGTACGAAAAAAAAAGTTATTAGCGAATGTTTTATTGTGTGTTTATAAAATATTTGAAAACTCTCAGCTTGTTCTTCCGTTTTGGTACTAGTAAAGAAGGTTTTCGGGGAACTTCTTCAATCATATGGGGGATTTTACTAATTTTTTTTTTTTCAGTTTTCCAAATGTTCATGTCCAATTTTCATTTTATGTCATTATACATAATATAATGATTGTATTAAGCACAAGAGGAAGTCGTGTAAATGATTCATATGAGATTTTTATAATAACAATTATTTCCATAACAAACTCTGGGATATATTATGTCATTTATCATGAAATTTAATCGAAGTTTATAATTTAATTGCAAGCTATATTCTCGATATGTGTTTAAATTATGGGGCTAAAATATAGGATGGACCCATTTACAGCGGCTCTTAGCTTGTTGTCATGGCGACCGTCCCTTACTGTTGATGTATACTTACTATCTGGTATTCTGTGTCTTCATGTACATTATTAGGTAGGCTTTAATTTGAAATATTGCTTTTAATGTAATTGATGTTTACTTTTGTAAAGTTTTCTTTCTTAAAATAATTAAATAAGGTTGTTTTTTTTAGAATTAATCACGAAGAATACTGAATTTTCAAAACTCAAATTGTTGTTTCAAAGTATGAAAAGATCAATATTCAGTTATCTGATAAATTAGAATTGATTAAAAGGTACAATTAGTAAGATATTCTGAATAGGTTGAACACTGTTCCACATGTTTGGAGGAAATAATGCAATTTCCTCCAAAAACGTAATTTAAGTTGCATATCTCTATTTAAAGGATGGTTCCATTTTTAAAGGAACGATAATGCAATGCTTTTTAAAATGAAAACAACATTTGTCCTTAGTCAGAGAACCTCTTCTTAACGTAGTTAGGTCTTAACAAAACACTTGCAAACAGTGTATAAACTGATATTGCTGTGTGCAATTCTTTGTTAACGCGCAATTTTATCTAGGCATCCTGTTGATGGGCCAACACCCGAAACCAGTCGAAGACCACAAAATCAAAGCAGTCTATCATGGAAAATATCTCTGATAATGTCTATTTGTTCACGCAAGGTTTATGTTCAATTACCGATCAAAATTTCATGCACGGTGGCGGATAACAAATATGCTTTATTTATACTTTAGTGCATATACTTCGTGTATAGTATTAATTAATTCTTGGAAGCAGCTTTATCACGATAGGGTAAAAAGTGCAAGCAAATGGACATCATATTCGGTTATCTGATATTTTAGAATTAACTTATAATTTAGAATTTAGTTTTTTATAATTTAGAATGGTGACAAAGCTACATAAACATCCTCTTATTTGCCGACGACCAGGTAGCGGTAGAACAGGACCTGGAGGATCCCGATTATATGGTAAGGAAGCTGTTAGAAATACTCAAGCTGGTGACTAAAAATGCATTTTAAAAAGTCGGAGTACATGACCGTGTATCAGGAAGAAGCAGTCGTCATCGATGGTAATTTCATAAATATAGTGGACAACTTCCAGTAGGGTCAATCGTCGAGATAAATGGAAGCTCCGAGAAAAAAAATAAAAAGAAGAATAGATGGGGCCAGAAAGGTGATCCGAATGCTAAACTCGGTTCTAAGGAGCCGAAACATATTAGGTTGCAGTATTTATTCGGCCATAGTAGAAAGGTACAAAGCCAAGACGTGGACGTTGACCACCGATCTGAGAAAGAAATTACTGTCCACAGAAATGGATTATTGGAGAAGAGCTAAGAGTATCGCGAAGAGAAAGAAGACCTAACCGAGAAATTAGAGAAATGAAGGAAGTTAAGAACAGTGTACTTCAGAGAATATAGAAGAAACGGTTAGAGTGATACGGCCATGTGAGAAGGATGAGTGAGGACAGTCTACCAAGGCTAGTCCTTGATTGGAACGTGGAAGGAAGGACAAGAAGAGGAAGGCCGTGACGGACATGGATGGATGAAGTGGTGGAAAGTTTGTATGGAAATGGTTTGAGGGAGGAAGAAACCCAGGATGGGGCACTGTGAAGAATACTGTAAAAGAAGTTTTTAACTGAGGAGTACCTCAGTATGAGGAAGTCCTGAAAAAAGTATATATGTATCAATATCAATCAATCAAATAAAGTCTAAGGCCATGACCGGGAATCGAACCACCCAGTACCACAATACACCTTAATTTGGCGATTCACGCCTCTAACTACTCAGCTACTGTGGCGCCTAAATGGTATAAATACGATAATTTGATATTTTAAATCACGGAACTGTGATATTTCAAGCTCCTCTTTAAAAAGTAAAACGTTCAATGGTTGAATATAAAAAAAAAAGTAATGGAAGTGTTTAATTAGGGAAGTTGAACATTTTAGGAGCAAATTAGATTTTAGGCATTCACCCAAGACTGACAAAAAAGCAGAGCAATTAGTAGATTACTTTCTATTCTGTAAAAACAATGGTTTTTAAAAACCTTGAGCGCTGTGTAAATCACAAAAGTTTAAAAACCACAAGAATTTTAATGGAAATAAACTGTTTTTTATTTTTATTTTTTTATAAAAGGGTAAGAGTATAACGACAATGAACCATTTAATTGTAAGATTCAAAACAATTAGAAAACAATGGTGTGTTTTTTTATGGTGGATTAATTTATTTTTCAACATTTAGTTTTATAATATGAAGGACAGAGGAAAATTGATTGAATAAAGAGAAACCGTAATTAGTGGTTTCTTTGGTTTTAGTCCATGTTGTAGAGAAATGCTTTCAAAACTATTTGGTTACAATAATCGGACTGGCTGAAACTATGGGATACTGGTTTTGAAACTAATGAGGGGCGCTTGCGTTTATAATAAAGGGTTTATAGGGGATGGTTAAAGGATTTATAGGGGATGTTTTGGGATGATGAGAGGTGGCGATGAAACTTGGTAGGCAAACATCAATGGTACTGTCTAAACAATCTACCACTGATTAAATTGTATATATAATCATACTGTTACTAGAATTGAACCCTAGCCGCTTTATCCCTAGGTTCATCTCCCGTACCAAACTTAAATATGAAGTAGGGAATCACTTTGGATTATATATATATTGCATCATGTCTACGGTATAATATAGAAAGTTGCTCTCTAGGTTTGTCATCTCCTATTTCTATTTATTTATATTCTGATATAACTGTCATATTGCTTCCATAAATAAACATTTGTTATTAATTATTATTTGTTTGATATTTTGTAATTAGTTGTTGATTAATTATATTTGTTTAATTATAATTATAGTTCTAAAGAGAACACTTGGAGTAAGGTGGTGATGAGAATCTTGGATAGGATTGCAGAATCCTCTCTTTAGATGTTAGATTATCAGTAGGTCCTGCATTAAACCAGAGATGTCAAACTGTCAAACTCACGGCCCCCAACACGATTTTATAAGCCCTGCAACATCTTCAAATAAAATGAAAAATAATTTGACTGCTACCATTAATTTACACTTCCATTTCGTTTTTAATTTTTTTTTTTTTTATCTTCAACCATTGAACGTATTTTTAAAGAGGAGCTTGAAATATCACAGTTCTGTGATTTAAAATATCAAATTATCGTATATTTATATTTATATCATTTAGGCGCCACAGTAGCTGAGTAGTTAGAGGCGTGGATAGCTAAATTGAGGTGTAGTGTGTTACTGGGTTCGATTCCCGGTCCTAGCCTTAGATTTTATTTGATTGATTGATATTTATACATATGTACTTTTTTTAGGACTTCCTCAATACTGAGGTTCTCCTCAATATCAATAATTAATAACAATAATATTGCGATGTTTACAACTATACAACTTTGGTCATACTTTATTTTCGCGACAAGTTTTCTATAAAAATTGACATTGTTTAAAAACATTTACAAAAAACAAAAACAACAACAAAAATCTGGTTTGAAAAACTTACATTACTTTCTCTTACTCAAAGTCTTTTAAAAATTGTAATTGACAAATTTTATAGCTAGCATACAAAATTTAATAAAATCCGTCAATATTTTTAGAGAAAAGTCAAGAAAACTGAAAAAAAAACTATTCAGTAGAAACGCATTTCCGGTTTAATAATTTAAAATTCACAATTTTAACAACATATTTAATTCAATTAATATTATTTAGATGAAATAAGACTTCAGAGGAAAACTTTCCCCACTTCTCCTCCAAAATTGCTCTTAAATGAATTTTTCCGGAGAAATATGATTCAAATAAAAGTTGTAGATTACTGAATGTGTAGTTGATGTGCCAAGTTTAAAGAAAATCGTTGGAGCCATTTTTGAGAAAATTGCAAAAAAAAGTAAAAAAAAAAAAAAAAATCAGATAAATAGTACTTCCGGTTGAGGAATTTTGACAGATACTTACAATCCAATGGTGACACCTAAACGGAATATCAAGTTTGAACTTTCTGGGGTTTTTAGTTTATGATCTCATAGACACACACACACACACTTCTAAACGGGGGTTGTTTCCGGTGAAAACTTGATATCGAAAATTTGACGCAGTTACAATACTTGTTCGTACTAACAGTAAGAGAAAGTAAAAAGTGTTTTCATACCTAAACTTCAGCAGTTGAAAGCATAAAATCAAATTTGTGCTTTTTATAAAATTGAAGAAAACAAAACCATTTGATGAGGGGGTTTAAGAAATGTTTCCGGTTTTCATGAAATCTTTTTTTTGAAACTGGAAAAGCTTCTAATTCCATGCAATTGGAACTAATTGGTTTCCAAAATGATTAAATTTTGAATATCGAGACATTAGGAATTCCAAAATTATAGTTTTATTTAGTGAAAAAGTATCCAACAATGAAAAAGTTTACTGCACAAATTTTATGCTGCTTCGAGAGGACGTATTTGTGTGAACAATAATTATTTTCGAGCATTTAAATAAAACCATTTTACTATATCAAGATTAACTGGTATATCAAATTTTCCTTCCAACAAATAACACTTTTACATCTGGTGTTACCACCTTTCCAGACCTCCTCTATGAAAACTAGCATACTTCAACATAAACCATCTCAGAACAGCTTGTTTAGCGTCGTTCATTGTCTCCAATCTTACTTCTTTGATGTCCTTTTTTGATTAGAAAATTTAGTCACCCATTGCGCTTAGACCCAAAGTCTGGAAAGTCACAAATGATCAGTGAAAATTTCGTAAACTGATCCGTATGAAATGTCCAAAATTTTCGGAACTCATCGATCCTCGTCTAGATTAGATTAGATTAGTTTGAGGAGGGCCACGCCTCATTCCACTGCGACCTACATTAAGAGGTCTATTGTGGATACCCTGGGTTTATAGCATATCCTTCAGCTTCGCCCTCTTAATCAGGCCTAGCAAAGCTGAAAGTGGCTCCGTCATGAAGCTCATGGCTTCGGGATTAGTAGTCCCCAGTTGAAGAAACCTTGTTGTTGCCAGTCCGACACACTCACAAAGGATGTGCACCGGGGTTTCCTCCTCGGTCCTGTAGAAACGACATAAAGCGTTATCTGCAAGTAATAAATGGTGCATGTGCCTATTCAGCCTACAGTGCCCCGTTAGGAGACCCACTATTAGCCTCATATCCCTTCGGCCATGGCTCAGTAGGTCCTTCGTAAATTTAGGCAAATGTGTCTTAATAAAGAGTTTCGCCTCTCTCTGCCCTGGCGTACTTTCCCACCATCGCAGACGCTGGTCTTCTATCGATTCCTTGATAGAAGCGTGAATGAAGCTCCTGGGCAGCCCGCAGAAAGGGCTCGGTGCCTATAAAGGTAACCTTCGAGCCATCCCGCGCCAGGGCGTCCGCCCTTTCGTTACCAAGGAACCCCGCATGGCCCGGCACCCAGGCGAGTATCAGCATCGATCCTCGTCTAACATATGACTGAAGTTTAGAACACATATGTATGTCTTTAGTCTTTGACATTGTTGGCCTTCCTGAATGTTTATCATCAATGAACTACTCTCTACCTTCTTTGAAGAAACGCTTGATTCACTAAAAAATTGTCATGCAACTCACTGATTAACCATTTTTCAGTGCATCCATGATCTCTCTAGTCACCGTATTTGACCTTATGTTTTGCTCGAATTTCGAATCTTAAACTTTCCATTACTAAAAAAGAAATTCTTCAAAAATGAATTGTGCAACCAATCAACCTGAAATTATTAATTAAGTAAGAGCCAGATTCACGTTATATTTTCCAAATATTTTTATCTTTCTTCATTATTCGATTGTAATAGCAAAACTTGCCAGCAATGTCCGGTTAACTATTTCTGAATTTTATCAAAAAAGTAATGTAAATTTACAAAAAACCTTTTTATGATATACATATATGTTAAAATTAAAATGCAGAAAGGTTTATTTTTAATGTTTTAACATTGTACTTGAGTGCAGAAATAGCAGGGTCAACCCAATAAAGCGCACATGTTCTATTCTCTCTAGTTTTTTTTAAATGAAACATCACATTCAGAATGCAAATTGAATTCTTTGATACTGTAAACAAGATTAAAATTTAAGAAAAGAATAAATAAAATTGTTGAATGAGTTGAATACTAATTTTAATTTTTAAGTTGTTAGTTTTAGATTTATGTATTTTTTTTTTGAATAAGTTTCTTTACCAGACAACACTGTTCCCTAACACTTATTAATTATGTTTAATTTGACACTCGCTTTCAAGAACAAGTAATCTAATATTTAGTTTATTATTTGGAAAATTAAAAAAGAATAAATGAAAAATTATCTCCACTTTATTTACAAAAAAAAAAAAAAAAAAAAAAAGCTGCTAAATTTGAAAGATATGAAAATATAAAAACCTTTAAATTTTCCAAATTTAATTAAAAAATATTTATTTATTTTTGTTTTTTAAATAAAATATCTACTTCATTATTTTATAAACCAACGAATGAAATTGACTGAGTAGGCAACATTGTTAGGTAACTTTGAACGTCAATCAAAAAAGAGGAAAGCCTTACATTACACTTTACTTGAATTTCTCCCCCCCCCCCGGATATCTTCTCCTGCTTTTCTTAAAATCTCCTTGTTATAATTTATTTTATAAATTTCCTTCATTTAAATTTTGTTGTAAAAGATTTGTACTTTACTCTTTTAGATTAAATTAAATATTTAATTTTTAAATATTGTAGTTTTGATTCGGTTACAGATACTACAACACTATGTTATATTCAGCCTTTAACAAAAAAAAACAATCTGGTGTGTGGCACTCAAACGTCTTTCTCTTTATTAAATTAATACAAAATAAAATTTTCTTAAAAAACTGTTATACGTTTAAAAATGTTTAGAGTGGGCTTGTCATAAGTATTGTAATGGCAAGAGAGAGAATTAAGAGAGAGAAGGACTATCCCTGGTACTCTCTGACTTAAGCAGGCTAGAGTGGGAGAACCTGTATATAAGCCAGTGAGAATCTACCTAACGACATCTCTCTAGATATCTATCTATCAGATTCAACCATACATCGCATCGTGTCATATCTCTACTCTCACCTTATTCTATAAAATCATTACAAGTCCAGTGCAGTTTGTGTAAACTTATACTATATTATAACAGTTTCTTCATATCTCGTCTAATTAATCAAACCTAATTTCTCTCCTCATCAACTCCATTATAGTATCCATAAGGTACTTGATGAAATTCCATTTATGAATGTTGGCTTTTTTTTTTTGCGAGATAAGTTGGTATCTCTGGTATCTCTGGTTGATATGTTTATTTTAATTTTATATATGTAGATCTAGATTGTTGTAGGGGATTATCGCACTGTGACCTGAAAGATCTATTGTACCCCCCAGAATCTTCTCAGTGCACTGCCGGCCTCCAAGCAGTGTTCTCTAGCTACACTGCTCATCACTGTACAGTGAGTTTTAGAGGCTCCTAGGAAAAGAAAATCCAAGGGTATGATGCTGGATTCGAGACGGTTCCTCCGCGTTGCTAGTCCAGCATGCTACCACTGAACTATCCTTTTCTTCTCCCTTGGCTTTCGCTAATTAACTAGGGACGGAGATCCTATTTTGTGTACTGTGTTTGTCCTTGTCTTTAAAGTGTTGAGTGCATGTAGTTTAAGTGTATTGTGTACTGTTCTGACGAAGTGCATGAGTACTAAACTTTTGAAATCCGTGGAGTCGCTACTCCCCAAGTAAGTGCATGCAACAGATACCCCTTGCTGGCTATTATATATGTATATACCAATTTAAAAATGGTATAGTAACTTAATGTGTGTGTAGAAATTACAGAGTTAACTGGCTTTAGGTGTCCAAGGTATGTTGGCGTAGAAGTTACATGAGATGGCCAACGCTCTGGCAAGTAAAGATGCGGAAATCCACCTCATGGCAATCTTTTTTGCAATAAGCTACCATTTCTCCAACAAGAAGAGTTCAGAAAAGAGAAGGAGAAAGTCAAAAACCTGGAGAACCCGCCTTCCAGGACTGAGGCAGGCCGTAGTCGCAACTTTTCTGGGCAGTTACTACCGGAAAGACATTCTTAACGTCCATCGTTCTGAGCAAAAATAAAAATAGGGTGCCTATGCTGACAGTTTTCCTCATGGGTATTCTAGACGCCCGGGGGACACCCAGCCTTAAAGATACTCATCTTACATAAATACGATGGAACCTATAGATTCTGTGGAGAGATGGAGTAGACTCTAACCGCCCTACTAACAGATTGCGACGCTATCCTCTAGAGAAGCTTTAAAAGCCTCGGGCTTACCAGATATTAGAGGAGGAGATATTCCTTCCTAGTGCTAGAAATCTTAGAGTAATAAGCTTGGAAATGGTACAATAGGCTGAGTGGTCTCATGGAGCAGACATAGTAGATCTTTCAAGGGCACAGTAGTATTAATATCTCATTAAAAAAACAAATTCTCAAACGGATTAAATTACAAGACAGCCGTGCCTAAATAACTGATTCTTTTTTCCGTATAATATTGTTTTTATTGTTCACATTTCAGCAACAAAGTGTTACATACATTTATTTTCGTAATTAATTACAAAATTCAACACTTTACGTTAAAAAAATTAATCATCTCTTATTCACCCTGCAATTAATTGGCATAAAATTAAATTCATTATAAATTATAAAGGTTTTTATTAGTGAAAGTTACATATATGGAGATTTAGTGTGGAATTTAGTGACTGAAAATGCTTTTAGTATTTCAACACACAAGATCTACCAATAATGGTAAAGAGTGATTTATTTGAGTTGATTGAGCATCATTGATGATTGCAACCGCTTTCCAATTGATTGCCACATCTAGCCTTTAAACCACACATCTCTCAAATTGATGAAAGCTACTAAACTGATACAGCTACTTCTATCAAACTGATATAGCTACTATATTATAGCTGTATTATATCTTTATTAATTTATTTGATAGTTTATAACAATTTATTCAAATTGTTAGTAATACATTAATGTTTTGGTCACCATTAGACTTGCGTAAATACTGGTTGCAGTTTAAGCAACCACCATTATTAAATTCATTATAACTATGTACCTACCACATTATATATAGGGTGTTTCAGAATTGCACGGCACTATATTAGGTATGTGTTCTGTAGCAAAAAATAAACATAGAAGTTCATGTACACATATGTCTTAAATCAATTTATTTAGGGAGTATTGGGGTATAAAGATATTTACTTAATAACACAATAATGGCGATTCTTTTTACTAAATATTTAGAGAGAGTATTCAAAAGCTCTGGCAGAAAAAAAGAGAACTTCGTAATTTTAATTATCAGTATTTTTTTTTTTTTAACTTGCTCCTGCTCTTTAGAAAGACAAATTTTCGAAAATGAATTATCACCGGAAATATATGTTTCGAGGTCTCATGAGCACGAAGCGAATGTTTTTGGGCGAATTGCGTGTGTAAATGTGTGAATAAAATATGTCTCCGATTTGTCGATCAAACTTGGACGAGTCACACAGATTTCGGACAAAATTCATCTATAGGAAGCGTGACTTTTCTGAATTTTTTTTTTTTAAATTTTCGTTATTTTCTTAAAAACCGCTTTGAAGTTCTCATACTAACTATATACATAAGAAGTACTATCATCTTCATTTGAAATATTTGCCCAGGAAAGCTGATTTTTTAGAGGATTTGGAGGGAACTGAAACCCTTCGCCTTTCTTCAAAGTGTCACTTCAGTGCAATGTATGGTTCTCTCACGTATACAGCATTAGGGTATTTTAAAGCATTGCTAGAAATACCAAGTTAGAAAATAGGATAACTGCTAGTGTGACTTTGAAGATTAGGTTTATGAGTTTGTTAGCATTTTCTCGAAAACGATCCCATTAAATTTTCTTTAAACTTGGAATGGTATCTACTCAGATATAATCCTATCTCTTGTGTTTGAAACTTCGAGGAGGGTTTTCCCAAAATAAGGATTCCCTCACCAAGCTATAGTTAGATAAAAATCTCCTCTTCTTTTCATCTCTTCACATCTCTATGCAGCGCAACCACTTCCGGCAGACCATATCCCTCGAGAGCAATTTCGGCTTTTCTGTCTTCCTTTTGCCCCCTCAGAATCCCATTCCATCGTTAATTTTGCTAACCTTGTATCTCTAGTCTCAAGAATGTCCATACAAATCCAGTCTCGCAAGTTTGTAATACGCTCAGTACTATTTTTTCTTGCATCTATTAATTCCCTCATCGTGTCATTTCTGTTTTTTTTTTTTTTTTTCTAATGTGAACATTCTGGCCCTACGCCAGAATTCTGTTTCCATAGCAAGTCACATTCTTCGCTCTTGGAAGTCCACAATCCATATATAGCATCAATAAACATAGTGCTTTCCACTGAAGCGATATAAATGAACCTTTCTGTGTGTTTTTTTTTTGAGATTACTGCTCCTCACAAGATTGGATTTTAGCATGCCCATTGATCTACAATCAATCACTCTCCTTCGTATCTCGGCTTAGACGACCCGTTTATTTCTAGGATTGAGCCCAAATATTTAAACTGGGCCAGATTAGATTGAGATTATATTTTAATCCCATTCAGCTCAATAGCTTGTCCGCCAATGCCCATACATTCACACTTAGAATAGTATGAATGTAATCCTGCTTTTTCATCGTACTTCAACCAGCCCGTAATAAACGACCATTTCCATTTCCGTTTGGTCTTCTAGCATTTAAATTTTTTGTTTAGTGTGCAAACAGCTAGCCCGCCGCACGAATCCACAATCACGAGGTTTAGGATTTTCTGTTAGGGTTTATTTCCTTAGCCTTTGGAGCTCCACAACTACCACAAGTTAATGGCGGCGCCTTGTAGTCGGTTTTTATGATACGTAGGCGTATGTTGATTGTATTCCAACTCCTACACCAAACGGGTAACAAAGAAATTTGAAAGAATAAAATTTTGTCTTCTAGTTTCTTTTGTTTTTTTTAAATTTTGCATAAAATTCTGGATTTCGTCTCTAATCTATTACTTTCAATATCAAAGTCTTACCATTTTCTCTACAGTTGATATAAACTCATAGCTAGAATTTTCAGTCTGCTTTATCCCCAAATTTAGAATGTACCGAAACGGTGTAAATGCGAAATATTATTTTTATTATAGATAGTATAATCTCTTCGAAATTGTGCGACAATAAATATCCAGGTCTATTTTCCTTTTCTTTCTTCATTGTTCGCCATTAATGTAATGGCGATTAGCTAGCCAATAATAAGTTTTAGCTAACTGAAGTGAAGCAGTTTCATAATAGCTGTGCAAACGAGGTTAACCGGATCGATTACAAAATATTTGCTACTGACCCTAATGAGAGAGATAGTCAAAACTCCGCCTAGATAATTTATGTCTGATAATCCTTTCCTGCAACAAAAAAAAAAAAAGGCTATAAATAGTTTATGGTGGTGAAGTATAATATATTTAAAGATATTTCATCATAGATAATAAAAAAAAAAATCGTATATATGTCTCTGATTAATATTCTTAACACTGGATAGTTTCTAATTGTTCAGAATATTAAATAGATCGTTATTTGTTTAATTTCTCTTTCCCAAATAAGTGTGTTCATTTTATTCATGTGAAGAGTTTCGTATTGTTGTGTTTTCACTGGATTTTCATGCTTTGAAGTGTTTTCAGCTTGAAATTAATTTTTGTTTGCAAAAAGTTTAATTGCACGGAATGTTATTAAAAGTATAAATGAGAATTTTAACTGAAACCTCAAACTTTATGTTTCTATTTGTGCATTTAGTAGGGAGCCTAATAAAGGCATTTGGTCAGAATTAATTAATTGGAAGCGACACTATAAGGTTTTTGCAGATTTTCCTCAAAACTGTGCAACAAAATTTTTTGTTTTTTTTAATCCTTTGATTATTTGTTGTTGAAGTTCTGGCACACAATTTAAAGTGGAAAAACCTTTTTCCACACATTTTTTTCCTAAACCTTGCGGGATGAATTATTTTTCATATCTTAGATTATATAATTTATATCCTAAATGGAGTTTATTAATTTAATAAACTCAAAATTGTTTTTCAAATAATATTGAAAGTGAAAAAACATTTGAATTTTCGAGTTTGAGATCGCGTCAGTGTTTTGCCAAAAAAAATGACGTTTCGCCCATGTTTGCAATGAGCGAACTTCTGGATCCGTTGCACGTTGAAAGCCGCCAATAAGACAAGCCTTCTAAGCACTTCTAGATACTTGTCTCCCCACCACCTCTATATTTATGTTAAGACAAATGTTTACAATTTTACGTTTGAAGAAAATTTGTCATTTTATATATTTTTATTTCATTAACAGCGGTTAGAGAAAGTTGTAGAAATGTTTCTTTAAAAAAAAAAAAAAACTCTATGGCACAACAGCTCATGAAGGGCCAAGGCTTGTCAGACGGCGATTTGAATAGGGCGGCGTGTGGTAAGCACGCCGCAATTTCCACATCGTTTAGCTCCGGCCTTCGCTACCTAGGGCGCTACTAACTGTAGCTTCCCACTTTTTAACACGAGGCTCGGTCAACACCGACTTTGCTCTCACGGGACCCTAAATTCGAACCCTAAATTCTTGCACGAAAGGCGAGTGCGCTAGCCACTAGACCAACGCATGAGGACAATGTTTCATAAATCTTTCTGAAATCCCTTTTTGATTTCACTGTGGACTCACGAAATGTTTGTTTGTAAACAATTGATGCAACTTGTAGTACATTATAAAAGAAATGTAGAAAATCTTAAAATCCAACAAAAATATTCTGAAATGTAATTGGTGTGATGTAGTGTAGTGATAGCTTGTAGTGGCTTGAGCAGTTTTATAAGGGGGCTTGTAAGTATATATGTTTAGGAGAGTGAAGTATCAGAAATAAGAAAGTAGTCACCACTGCTAACAATAAAGATATTCTATTAAAATAACTACAAGTTATTTGCAAAGAAATTATTAACTTATTAATATGCACTGATGCTAAGTGAGCGAAAAACAAGTGTACTGCTTGCGTGTCTGTTCAGACTATATTGAAGGAATGTCTTGTAATTGTTCGTTCAAATCTTCCCCTGTGAGAAGAAGGGGTAGACAATGCCATCAAGTTCATGAACTCTAAAAGACAATAGTGGTCTTCTACCTGAATAGTCCTTTTGCAAGGGAATATCACATTTTCTTCATAATTTTCATTATTTCAAATTAAATATATTTTTATATTTCTGCCACCATCACAATTCCTACCATAAAATTGTCAGTATTTGCATCTTTCATTCTCTTACTAAAATTTATTTCCCTAAACTTTGTTTACATCTATATGTGCCATCTTTCTTTTTTTTTACTTTCACTGATGAATTTAGTTTTTCATAACAAATGGAAGGAATCCCTTTGATCAAATAAAGAAAAGGTTAGGGCATAAGATCAAAGGAGATGTATGCAAAATCCTTTTTCCTTATAAGATTTTTTTTTTTTTTTTTGCAAAGGTTGGTCAAAGTATTGGGGTGTGTAAGCAGGAAAAAATATGTCCAGATCATGTTATATCATATATACATATTAAATTGTAAGAGCTCTAGGTATGTAAAAAAAACACAAATTCAGCTAAAAAGCTTTGAATGGTGAAACCTTTTTATCTCTATTTTTATTTTTTTATATTTTTGGCATGATTTATTTAGTTTTTCTCAATACTTTTTTTGTGCGATCTTTTTTCTAACAAATAGTTTGTAGATTAGTAACAAAATTAAAAAGATCCTTGTTCTATGAATAATAAAGAATTTTGAGGGATCGTTAGGTATTAAAATGTAATATCTCCTTTTCATTCGCTAATAGAGACATCAAATCTTCATTGCCTCTGATATGAGCATGATTTTGTCACTATTTAATCCTACCTACCATGCCTGCAACATTCTTCAAAATAATCGCTACTTCAATGTTTATTGTGCTGACATTTGGCCTGACACATGATCTTTCACCGTTTATGCTGAAAGATTACTTGGGAAACTCGAAAGAACCATTTCTAGAAAGCCATTGCGACGGAAATTATGTTCTGGGTATATTGGATTTCTAACTTCTTTTTTTTTTAACAATGCCAGGTCTTATTGGCGCGGTCAGCCATTCGGTGGCAAGAACCCCAATATAATTTGGCTTTAGTAGGTACAAAAGACGGTTTCTGGGACAACCTGAATGGCAGGCCTGGATGAGGTTAGTGAGATATACAGAAAGCAAAAGATGTTTTAGTTGATATTGAACCTGTATTCCTAGACAGAACTCGGTTGTGCTAACCACTAGATTATATTGATGTTTGAGAAAGTATTGTTTTCGGTTGAGTATTTTATTTTGATTTTCAAGATTTCTCCTTAGCTTTCGCTAGTAGGTACATCAAATCTTCATTTCCTCTGATATGAGAATGATTTTGTCAGTATTAATCCTACCATTGTATTTATACAATTTATTGTATTGTTTTTTTATGTAGTAATACTAATTAGCGATCTTTTAATGCACTTTTATTTTATATATCTTACGTTTTTGATGGGGATGGGGATCAATGATGCACAGTTTAATTTTTTTAGTTGTTTAATTTTTTTATTACCTTTTTTGGTGGCGTGGGACATCGACGATTTATATTATTTATAGTTTTTGTATTGGTTTCAATTTTTTGGATATACATTTGTGTGTGTGTGTATGTTTGTTTTCCTTGCCTAGTTGAGATATATTCTATCAATGTGAGCTGTTGACCTCGCCCGTGAGAGAGTTGACCGCAACTTGCATTCCCACTCTCTCTTAAGAGATTAAAGATAGAACGAGCCTATTGCCTAGCGGTTTCTTAAGAGAAAGGGAAGGAACGCTGCATATGCTGCTAAATTATAATAATGCTGACTTATATCTTAAAATAATTTGTTTTTTGTTGGAAACAATGGTTGGTAGATGGGAAAACAGTAGCAGTTCTGGAAAATTATCAAAAATTCATAAATAAAGTTTCCTTTCTGAATTTAGTTGATTTTTTGACTATAATCAAAAATAATGTTGACTTAAACCATAGGTTATTAAAGATGCAAGAATATTCAAAGGTATATATTGCAAGAGCGCCTAATCTTCACATTAAACAATGCGTTTGGTCTAACCTACCCAGATATGAGACCTTTACATGCATTTTTATTGCACAATGATAGTTTATGAAATACCAAAGTAGGTATAAATTAGTAAAAAAATTCTACTAGATTTTTCATAGAAATTAATAGCTATGATTGATTGGCCAATCACAGTGTAGAAGTAAAGGTAGGCGTGGCGAACACGATAATTCCAAATTTTTGATTGGCCTAACATTCACGTCCAACTTTTACACTTTCTTTTCTACCCTGTGAATGCCTAATTATTTATAGCTATTTATTTATTTGAAAAATCTAGTTTACACATTTTTTATTAATTTTCTCGCCGTAGGTATTTTATAAATTATCAAAATGGCAATAAAAATAAAAAAAAATGCAAAAATTCAAGTTATTTGTAACAGAATATTTGCTGTTTTATATAATTAGCGCGAATTTTCATTCCATTGTTAAAAAAGAATGGGAAAAGAGAATTACGTAAAAATTCAAAATCCTTTTGTAAGTCCGCCATTTTGTTCAAAAAGAAGAGAGAGAAAAAAAGATTGCCTTCTCTCAATTTGTACTAGCAATATTTACTCTGACAAGCTCTTTTATAAAACAAATTTTTGTCTAAATTGAATCAATGTGTAAATCAGAAGAGGTAAAAACGCTTGGAAAGTATCCATGGGGGATAATGACCATGGAGATATGCCAAAAAAGAGGGAATAGTTTAAGGTCCATTTGAAAGCAGTCAATACCAAGTTAATGATAAGAATCTTTAGACTATTGATGACTAATAAGAATTTGTCTTGCTACTATTGTTGAATGTTAAGGGAGATCTTAAATCATGTGTAAGTAATAGCCTTAACTTAAATGAATTCAGAATTGGAAATAAAACCAAAGTTTATCAAACTTTGTATTATTTTACAATAATAGTAACAATTAACAAGACAAACAAGCATATGATTATAACCCAAACAAAAATTATAGCCAAAATATGATGTACCTTCCATTCTCATCCAATTCTGCCAACCTAATTACAACATACAAAAAAAAATACTAAATTTCCCTAACAAGTTTCTTTTATTATAAATATATTTTAGATAATAAAATTTCAACATAAATGATTCGTTCCTTAAAAGTAAAATAGTTGCACATTAGCCATGTGACATTTATTTTTGAAATGTATTAGTTCTAGATTACATTTTCTAAATGACGTTATTAAAGTTATAAATCCAGGTAACCGTCTATCTTATTATCTATATACATAATATTTATCTGTGCATATAAATTTAATAATTCAGTTTATATATCAGATCATACCTCCTTACATTTTGACCTAAATACATTGATGTAGATAATACATGTATACATATATATCTAATCTATATTGTATGTATCCATTCGACACCCCTCACCAGGTCCTTACAGACGTGGAAGTCGTTTTGAGAGAGTATTTGCCTTTGTTGCCTTGACGACATGTGTAAAGGGGTGTGACGGCGGCTGTCATCTGTCAGTGAATCCATATTCAAATATAGTAATTTGTATGCTTATAACGTATTGTTATTAATATTTATAATTTAATATTATGTCCCGTTAATTTATTTATTAATTTTAATACTTTTTTTTTTATAATATTAATTAACAACATTAACTCTTATTAAAACTTTAATAATTGATAACGGAGTTAACAATCACATATTTATTATGGTTGTCGTATTAGTCTCTGACACTTTAATTAAAATTAATTAAAAGTACGTGCTATCAATGTACGTACATTGGTTTAATTTATAGTAGATATATGATTGTACGTATGTCACTCTTCATTTTCCAATACTGATTCTATTATCGGTATAACGATTTAATATTTAATTTCCTTTTCCACGTTGTAAGGGGAGGTAGGTATCGATTTCAGATGAAAAATTCTGAAACTTGAGTTTACATGAGAATTATTTATTTAAGGTCTTCTGAGCAGGAAAAAAAAGGCACTAAGGTATTTGATATTGATGATTTAGTCATAATCCTTCAACTAGATTGGATGGTAGTTGCTATGAAGCTATTTTGCTATAAGAAATCTATTTTGCCTGTCTCGAGCGTCAATGTTTGTACAGTAATCGTCTACAAAGTGTAAAAAAAAAAAAAAAATGTTTATACGTGATTAGGTGTATATAATGGTGAGCTATAGTTTACCTACGGGTTCGCTAAACCCAACTAGTTCATTCATCACTTACCCACTGTATGACTATTTGTATTCTGTGAGTTTTGGGATCTCAGTATAGGTTGTTTGTTCGTATTGTCTTGCTAGGATAGGGATCGTCAACTTTTTAGTATCTAGCGCCCATTTTTGTAGCTCTGTTGAGGGTGAAATTTACTTAACGCCCATCATACGCATTTAACAGAGTTTAGCGTAAGTGACTAGTAATCGTTTAAGGGTTTGTGGTGGAATCGTTTATCGGATCATCTGATCCCACCGCTGCCACCAGATGTAGTGGAATCGTTTATTGTGATTCCTATGGTATGTAGTAGATGTCTTGAAGAGGGCAGAAGTTAGTTTAGAGATTTTTGGAAGTTAGTGCTCGAATTATTAACACTGAATTTATAAAAATAGACTGTATTTGTATAATAATTTAAACGTGAGTAATGGTAACTGTTAACAAGAAATACTTAGAAATAAATAGGAGATAAATAACTAATAATTTAGAATGATTAAAATAAATGAACTAAGATGCACAACTAAGGAAATAAGTATAAATAAAACCTGTATAGGGACGCGGAACTGCTGCTCGTATAATGATCTTGAAGACGTACCGAAGTATATTCATCCCATCTTCCAATGGGGCGAAGTTTATATATTAGTGTTAGCAACACTCACACCAAGACATCTGTCCTAGTGTGCGACCTTGGTTAGTTCGGTGACCAGCGATTTAGGTCAGTGGCCAGCTTATCGGTGCTTGCTTTGATGTAAAGTATTGACCCTTGGTTTTGTTTGTTTGGCTGCGGCCTTGTCTTGAAGACAGCAGCCGGCTAGGCCACTAGTTATAATTTATTCTTTCTTTGTTATGTGTTGTGAAGGTTTGACATTGCTATGACCTTGCCATGTCATTACAGGTTTGTAAAAACATATTTACCTAAATTTATGTTTTTATTTGTATAACTAAAATTTGATATTTAGTTTGATTTTTGTAAGGAACAAACAAGTGTCTCCCCTTTCAATCATATTCAAACTGTGATATCAGACTGTGTATCCTTTTGTTGATAATATGATTAAGAGCAATAGAGGCTGATTCTGCTTGATATGAGGTAGAGGAAGATATTAATAAATTGAATATATTTTTCAATTTATTTATTTGGATATATGCAGGCATTTTTTTCTTTTGGAGTAAGTATCCGTCAGTATCAGAATTATATTTGAGCTCTTTAACAAATAATACTCTTAGTACTTATTGGCAAGTTATATCAGTCTCAGTAACATTTGCAGTAAAGGGTTTAACTTAAATGGTAATGAGTAAAAATTAACCAGTCATAAACCTACAAGTTCAAAATAATCTTTAGTTTTTCCATATTTTATGGTTCTTTGAGATGGGATTCTTTCAATCTTCTCTGGAGTTAATTAATCTTTTATAAATGATGATGCAATTGTTATCGATCATTGATTATTTTACATTACAGCATGCTTTTTTTTTTTTTTCTATAGAATTCATTTTTTCCCTCATCCAGGTAGTTTGAAAAGAGTTCTGTGTATTATTATTTATATTCAAATGTAAGAGATAAAATTCAGCACTAAATCGCGGAGGGTGAAGTTGTTCGCGTCCGAGATTGTTCTCACGTTCCCCCTGGATATCCAACTAAACGGCAACATCAATCGCAGCGCCTAAGTTCTTTTATGCTAGGCGTAAAAAAATAAAAATTATGTTTTTTATAAATACTGAACCTCTTTCAACTTCGGTAGAATTAATTGCAATCACATTTAAAATTCTTGTAGTTATTAAATAATATTGTTTGGTGATATAACCGCAATCTCGAAGCACTTTCACGGAAACGTTATACTTTGTAATGTATCAGAGATATTTTCCGTCATAGTCTGCTTCTTTTCGTGATCTTCAACCGGCTTCAGGCGTTCGCCCATCATGAGTATGTTTTGTCAAAACAAAACATAGACTTGCAAAGAGCAAATTTAGTCATTTATTGTAATGTTCTTCAATCCAGAGTGTTCTGCTAGTATTATCTCGATAACTATCAGGATTTAATAAAATAAAACAGTTCATTATATTTCTCACATCATTAGCAGACCCATTTTCATGTGTTTTATTAAACAATCCAAAAATATATCTCTCGAAAATATTAAATTTATTAAAAATCAATATCCTTTTTAAAACTCTTAACAACCGGTACGAAAAATCTTGAACATTTTTAAACAATTTGGTTGAATATTATGTTTATAATTTTCCCTCATTCCTCTGATAACATCTTTGTCTTACACTCACAACATGTATTTTCTACCGGGAAAGCTACAGGCCCTTCCTGTTACAGAGTAAGATCAAAATGAAACTTAGACAAAATTAAAAATTTAATTAATTAGATTAACGTCAAATACTTGTCTGTAATTTGAAATAAAATTGAAATTCCATATTAATTCAAATTACTTCAATGAATTGTGGTTGTTAGAACTGAGAAAGATCTTGCATAATATATAAAGGGAAATAAGCATGTTTGTACAAGTCTTTTAAGTAAAATCTGCTACCTAAGTCTAGGTAGATCCTATTTAATTAAATAGACGAACCTATGTGGTATACATCTGTCTGTGCGATATCCGTCTTTAAACAACTCTACCTAACCTGACAAGCATTGTTAATCAAATCAACACGGATTTCCTAACCATACCGCTCTTCTATATACGATTTTACCTTGTAACTATATTAACCCTTTACAAGTTATATATTCTTAATATAGTACTTCAAGTTAAACTCAACCTGTACTATTTTCCCGAACTGTGTAGGTTGTGAATGTTCATATTGTTCTTTATCAAATATTTACAGAATGAGAACAAATTGACCAGAAGAAGGTTGAAAGGCAATTAAAAAAAAAAAAAACATAGTAACAGGAGTTCGATATTTTTGGCTACAAGAAATTCTTTTTGTTGATTTTTTTTATTAAAATCTGCACGGGGCAAAATTAATTAAAGGTCAGATTGCATTTTCTTTGAATAAGTATTGTGAACTTCTCTTCGGGACCTTTAGGTAATTCAAAACCGGATTTTCTCCTTTATTTTCATTCACTGAATTCTTTAATACTTTTGTTTGTTTGTGTAACCAGAGGACCGTTATAATTTCTTCCAACTCGTTCGTTCCTTAATAGATTTGAAAATTAAATTGGGCTCTGATTTCCATCGTCTTCTCTTTCTAGAATTTCTTTTAATATCTTCTTTTACATTGCTTACTTCTCCACACTTACCGATCATTTTATTTACTTATATTTATAAATATGTCTAAATATTGAAGAACATAATTTCTTTGTATTCAGATTATTTTTCTTGTTCCCTGGCGAATTGTGTTGCTCGCGTTTTCCCTTTTATGGTTATCAGAGGAAAGGGGGAAAAAAATGACCGTTAAAAAAAAAAATGTATCAATGTTAAAATTTCAGCCTATTATGATTGTCCATAATAAATAAGCCATCTTTCTGCCAGCTGTTGGATCCCCTCACTTGATACCATTCCTTAGGATAAGAATAAAAAAACTTCTGCACACCAGGTTCAACTTCGGTAAAGTTTAAATTTTCTCCCAGAAAAGAAACTGTGCCATGGACCGAAACAAATGGTAGTCGGATGGAGCTAAGCTTGGACAATAGGGTGGGTGCACTTCTTTTATTCAGAACCATCCAGTTTTACAATTTGTCTTTGGTCAGGCGGCACGAGCGTTAACTTACCGGAACCGATCTTGTTTGTGATTGACCAAAACTAGATAACGCCGGGCCATTTTTGAGTACATTCTCACTAGCTGTTAGCAATTAAAATTTTGAATTCATGGGAAAAAAACCATCGGGAACGAATTAGTGATGAATTAATTCATAGTTGTAGAAAGCACACAACATCGAGCTGTCTAAGCTTATAATTCGTTTTGAACTCTTCTGATGCTGCCGTCTAGAGTAGGCCATGAATTTTCTTTTCCTAAGAAACTTTCATTCAATTTCTTGCTACCAATTTTTAAATGAACTAACATAACTAAGAGAGCAGTATTTTCCATTTTCTAAGAGAAGTAACCTAATTCCTCCTGAGAGAACTTATAATTCCACTTTGATCCTACTTATTAAATTAAATCCTATTTAGCGTTGAACAGGCAGCAACATATATTATATTTTGTTTAATTTCGACAGCAGAAAGTTTCCATTTCTATGTTTAAAAGTGCCTTGTATTTCTACTCGAAAATCGAAACCCTAGAGTTAAAATATATTGGGCAATTTCATTTACTATCTTCTCTGATTTTCATTACAAATGAAATGTTCATTATATATTTTAATATACTTTGCAGTAAATTATGTGCCATTTGCAGAAATAAATTAACAAATAAGTTCTAGTATAATTGGATTGATAAGGAGAGATATGTGCTGGTTTGAATGAAGAAACAAGATTTGGCTAAGACTGTGTAATAAGTGACGGACTGCTGGACTTTACACTTAAGATGGTAGAGTATGGTAGAGTGGTTGTGGTGGCGATATGGTAGAGTGGTAAGGATAATGACACGTTGTGACTGGCGAGTGACCTCAGTTGTATGAACTCTCTTTCTCTGCTATGGATCCTCTCTTTGGATCCTATTACATCATCAGATAAACAAAATATGGCTAACACTGTGTAATATAAGAAGTGACACAGCCTGGATTTTACACTTAAGATGGTAGAGTGGGAAGAGTAGTGACACGTTGTGACTGGCGAGTGACCTCAGTTGTACTAGGACTCAGTTGAACTGTGTTGTATATCTATCTCCCGTCACTGTATTTATATAGTTTCTCCCACTCTAGTCCGAGGGAGTGGTCGTGTCATTTTGCCTCTCTTTCTCTGCTATGTATCCTCAATTTTCTTTTGAAAGGAACTTCTATTTTTTTTTAACTATTTCCTCTTTATTGTTTCAAGTAATATGCTGTAATATGGTCAAATTGATGATTTTTTTTTTTTTTTGAAGGTATAAACATATCTTGAGTTTCTAAAAATGCAGATCTCTTTCTACATTTTTTGTTGAAATAATTTTGCGCTTTGTCAATTTTTCATTAGGAAATTTGAAACTGTTACTTTTTTTTCCTTATGTAACAAGCTAAATTCTTTTTATTTCCTTTTATATTCTGTTTTTCCTACCATTGACGCTGATTCTTAAACAAAAATAAGAGAAAGTAAAAATATATATATTCTTGTATCTCTCCACAAAACTGACAATAAAAAGTAAAAACCCCCTTGTATTTCATCTTATTTACTTTAATCAAAACAAAAAATTAAATTAGCTCCGTAATAACATGGCCTGAAGCATGCTTCAGTTTTTTCTCTTTTTTTTTTTTTTTTTTTTAGTTCCTTTGTTTTTCAGATGAATATGTTTTCTCTTAGAAAAACAACCACTAAAGATACATACCTTCTTTATTAACGTTCTACTATTTGGCTTTATATTTATTTATTTATTTTTATTATTCTATAAAATATATTTCAATTAAGTATGTTCTTTTTTATAAAACTAATGTTTTCCATCATCATCTGGGACGCGAAATGTATAAAGAGTGGTGGAGAAGTAATGGAAATCAATGGGAAAACTATCTTATTGAAGCAAAAACATTTCAATTGGCAAAAAATTCTAAAATTAAAACAATGAATTTTATAAAGTTGTAGTGGAATCGTTTAATGGATGTTCTGATCCCACCGTGATACCACCAGATATTGTGGAATCGTTTTATTGTGATTCCTGAGGTATGTAGTAGATGTCTTGAAGAGGGCGGAAGTTAGTTTAGAGATTTTTGGAAGTTAGTGCTCGAAGTATTAACACGGAATTTATAAAAATAGACTGTATTTGTACAATAATTTAAACGTGAGTTATGGTAACTATTAACAAGAAATACTTAGAAATAAATAGGAGATAAATAACTAATAATTTAGAATGATTAAAATAAATGAACTAAGATGCACAACTAAGGAAATAAGTATAAATAAAACCTAACGTTTCGTTTACCATTGGTGCTCTTCTTCAAGAGCTCTGTAAAAATTTATTGGAGAAAATACATTATTTTACATTATAGTAGTTATGAAAAAGTGCATAGATTTATGACAAAAAAAGAAAAAGAAAAATTTAAATCAAAGAAATATTAACAGAAGAAATTTTTATTATTATTTATTTATTTTATTAAGCCATTTGCAGGGCTTTTTCAGCCATCAGGTATCTAGCAGTCCAGTATATTGCGGAGTTCTTCTCCATGTCATTCCTATAAACTTTATCGTGGATAATATCCAGAGACTGGCAGGAGTTTAGATGTCCAGCATCCATCGGCTCCTCTAAGCAGAGGGGACATATGGGGGAGTCAACAACTCCTATCCTATTCAGGTGAATCTGGAAATAGTCGTGCCCAGTCAGAAGGGCGGGAATTGGCTGTGGCTACTTTTCTTGGTAGGCAACTGGGCAGGGGCTGTCTAATCAGTCTTTACCATCGTTTACCGCTCGCCTTTTGCTTATTTCACGACAAGCACCTTCGTAGCTGATAGCTTCTGTAGGAGGGGGGAAAAGACTGCCTTTTTTGGCCAAATTGTCGCCTTTTCGTTTCTACTGGTGCCATAGTAACTTGGGGACCCACAGGACAAGAATAGTCCAGCCCCCCTTAATACTCTCGTGGATTTTTTGCGGGCCCGCAGAACACGCCCACTATCAGCACTGGAATGGGAACATTGTGCTTGAATTGCTGCCTTCTGCAGCCGCAATCTCGCCATCAAAATTGCTACAATTGCCTCCCAGCTATCCGCAGTGTTCCACTTCGCAGCTGTACACACCATAGCCGATTCTCTTTAGCCTGCATCCGTAACAGACGCAGAACCGTCCGTATATATATATATATGTAGCCATTCGTCTTGAGGGTAGCAGATAAGTATAACTTCAGCGCTTAAGCGGTTCAGTATCCTACGGCTAGTCGTACTTTTCATGGCGTCTTCAAACAGGAGAGGGAGCTATTGACAATAAAAAAGGTGGTAATGCACCCATAGAGACGTTGTACTTGCTTGTAGTTATGCAATAGATTTATAACAAAAAAAAGAAAAATTTAAATTAAGGAAATATTAACAGTAAATTAAATAAAATGATATTAACAATAAGAGAAAATAAAACAGATTAAGATACTTTTAAAGTAGAAGAGGAGTGTGCGTTGAGAAAGTTGAGATTGAAATGAAGAGAGACTATTTTTTTAAAATTAAAAAAAAAAACTGTTAAAATGTGGGAAGGATAAGAAAAATGTTTGCAGTGAGGCACGGCAATTTCAAATTTGGAAGAACAAATTACTAGCGAGTATCTTTTGTTAGGGTTAGAAATTTTAGAGCAACAATGAATTGTTTTTCATTAAAAACTCCTCTGGCCATTGCCGTACAAACATCTCATTGTAATTTTTAAGGCCTGACAATTTGAATACCATTTTACAATCTAGGTAGTACTGACGGATTTCTGGCGCTAAATTTCATATTAATAGAGTTGCTTGAATGTTATTGGCGCCATTTTCATGGACTGTGGTGTAATCTAGGAGGTAGTTGTACTCCCATACTAACTCTATATTTATAAAGTTATTACTGTAGTGGAAGGACGAAATCGAAAAATAATAGTTTAGAGTTTGGAATATTTTATAGTATCCAAAATTGTATTTTTGTAATATTTTATAATTATCTTAGTGCTGTGAATTTAACTTCAAGAAGAGTGTATTTTACTGTTAGGTGCTGTAAATTCGGATCATTAAACAAAGGCACAAAATCCCGTTAGGGTAACTCTTTTGTATAAGAGAATTCCCCCGCGAGAGAGAGAGCAATTCCAAAGAAGAGAGTCTAACATTAGCTTTCAAAGAGTACATAGTGTCACTTCAGCCTTCAAACAGGACACTTCAGGAATCGCTCAGTGCCAATGATAGATATTTGCCTTTATTCTAGATAAACATCATTTTATTAAAATACAGTGTGATATTGTAATATACTTAAACTTGCTTAAAGAATAATATATGTATTTATAAAAGCAGTGTGATCTCTTAATTATTACTAATACTTCTCTCTTAACCGTATATACATACAAGCCCTTTTCGCTAAAACGCTCACGCCACAAGCTACCTACACACATCCACACCATAACATTACATTACAAACGAGTACTAATTGATGGTTATTGGAAAATATGTCATTTTATAAATATAATTATGTTAACAGGGGTAAGAGAAACTCTGCGATCATTGTACACCATATTTTTTTTCTAGTTACTAAAATATTGCTCTTTTAAAATGTCCACAAGGAAAAACCAGGAAAATGTGTCTACTTTGTTTGGGGTGCTGTGGAATAGAAAAAAAAAAATGGGTAATATGAGAATGTTTATGTGAAAACATAAATCTTCTTTTTCCCTTTACACTAACAGCACTGAAAAGCACCAAGATTTTTTTTTTTTCCACTCCAATCATAAATTTGTTCTTTGTGAAAGAAAAGTAAAGGAAGATAAATGTGGAAAATGTTCCCTTTGATAGTAAATCTATTGCGCGGTTGGTGAGTGTCGATAGTTAGCCATAATGTTTTTCAGCGCTTTCGTTAATAATTTTTCTTGCCTACACAACTCTTACAGTTTTTAGAATCACTTTATATGTAGAAATGAAACAATGGAATCTTCATTCTATGATAACGTGTTCGCATTTTTCCTCTTTTTACTTCCTGTTACTCCTAGTAAGAGGAAGTATTGTAATCGTGTCAAATTTTCGATATCGAGTTTTCACCGGAAATATCCATCTTGAGGTCCCCTGAGTCCAAAAAATGGTCTGTATGTGTGTCTGAGTGCGTCTGTATGTATATGTGAACAGCATAACTCTTTTTTTTTTTCTTTTTTTTCGTTTTATTAAGAAATTCACAACTATACAGACAGTATTATGAGTGAATATGATAGTAGTGACATAAAAAAGGGCGTGAATGTCTTGTTAGGAGATGCCTCCCAGTGGAGGTACTCCCTAATTATTGCTATAAAATGCTAACAAGAAGTTAGATGGTCGCGCGGCCAGTGGCGTTTCAGTCTCCTGGAAGGGTTGTGTGGAATAGAAAGAGAAGAGAGTTGTTGGACTAAAGGGTTAGAATGGTTGGATGTGAGGTTATGGAATTTCTTGTAACGTGATTTTATGAACTGATGGACAAAAGGGATTTTGAGGTCATTGTGAAGGGTTAGATTGGAAACATAGAACGGGGCATTGGTAATTCTTCTGAGGGTTTTGGATTGAAAAGCTTGAATGCGATATGTGTTGGAATGCTTGGTCGAACCCCAGACCTCGCATCCGTACGTCCAGAGGGGCTTTATAATAGTGTTGTAGATAAGACTTTTGTTTTCAAGAGAAAGTTTAGAGCGTCGGTCAAGTAGTCTCGAGAGTAGTCTGTTTAGTTCAAGACTTTTTAATCGTGTATGCGGATTCCAAGTAAGTCTTTTGTCTAGATAAAGTCCTAAATATCGGACTTTGTCCACTGTCGGTATTATAGTCCCATGAAGGAGGATGGGCGGGAGAGTAGCGCGGCGGAGGGTGAAGGAAACGCATTTGCTTTTAGTGGGATTGACTTTTATTCTCCACCGGATAAGCCAGTCTTGTAGAGAGAAGATATGGGATTGTAGTGCACGGGATGCGGAAACAGGATCGGGATTTGGAGCAATAACACATGTGTCATCAGCGTAGGATTGAAGGATTGTTTTTGGGTGGGAAGGAATATCTGTAGTATAGAAAATATATAGGAGAGGAGCAAGGACACTGCCTTGGGGTACACCTGCATAGATTGGAAGGATAAAAGATCTGGAGGAGCCAGAACGAACCCAGAAGAAACGATCAGACCGGTATGATTTAAGGATCATATAGTAGGTAGAGGGAAGGACTCCCTTGAGCTTCCACAACAAACCCGCATGCCAAACCCGGTCAAACGCCTGAGCGATGTCCAGGAAGACACCCGGGCAATACTGCTTCTGCTCAAGGGCAGATGAGATGGTGTCAATAAGGCGGTGGCACTGGTGAATTGTTGAGTGGGAGCTACGGAAACCAAACTGATGATTTGGAAGAAAACCTTCTAAAAGAGGAAAGATTCGTTTGAAGAGGAGCCGTTCAAGTACCTTACCCATGATAGGTAGTAAACTGATTGGCCGGTAGGATGACGGAAGATGAGTGGGCTTTTTGGGTTTAGGTATAAGGATAATGGTGGCAAATTTCCATAAGGAAGGGAAATGGGTAGTTCTAAGGACTGCGTTGTAGAGGTAGGTTAGAAATATTAGTGCTTTTTTTGAAAAATGACGGAGAATTAAAGCTGAAATGAGATCGAATCCAGGGGATTTTTTGAGGGAAAGTTTGGAGATAGAATACTTAACTTCAGATGGACAGAAGGCTTTAGGAGGAAGGGATAACTGGAGGGGAATGTCAAGATCCTCAATTACCTGGGCAGTGTGTTCAGGATTCTGAGTATCAGAGTGTGGTACAAAGATTGAGGAAAGATATTGGGCAAAGAGGTTTGCTTTTTCCTCTCCAGTTCTGGCCCAAGTGCCATCGTCACGAAGAAGAGGGTATGAGAGGGTTCTCCAGGAGAGTATTTTCTTTGTCGCAGCCCAGAGAGAGAAGTCTTTGGTGGAAAGAGATTCGGTGTATTTTTGTTGTCTTTCGTTGCGTAAGTTTGTTAATTCGGTTTTAAGTAGTCTGGAAAATCTGTTTTATTCGTACTTGTGTGAAGGGTATCGGGTTCGTTGCCAAATGGCTCTGGCACGTCTTTTTTTAGTAATAAGTATTCGTATATTAAGTGGGAGACAGTAATTGTCGGTGTACTGTGAGGTTGGTTTTGGCGGTCCAGTAGCATTCCAGATTGACTGTTATATTGTTTCAGTGAAGTTATTAACAGCTTCGTCGAGTTCTTTGGGAGTTTTGAGAGTTACGTTAAGTGAGATGTTTTCGTCTAGAAGTCGTTGAAATTCGCTCCAGTCAATAGGTCCATTGATGAGGGTTTCTGTAGGAGGTTTAGGGTTAGGTTTGGTGTCTAGTATTAGGAGTACTGGGGAGTGGTCCGAGGAGGGATCATAGAGATTGTAGATTTGATGATCTACAGTACTATTTATTCTAGAGGATATGAAGAAATCTAGTAGATCGGGTAGGCGGGATAGGGATGTGGGCCAGTAGATAGGACCAGGAGGGGATATTGTAATATAATGAGCATTAGCAAGAACTGAAGAGAGGGTAATGCCACGTGGATTGTGGGTACGACAACCCCACTGAGGGTGCTTAGCATTGAAATCGCCACCTGCGATAAATCTGGGTCCGAGGGATTGAAGGAAAGAAGTGAACTCAGAGGACGAAATAGGTTGAGCTGGTGGACACTACACTGCAGATATATTGAGTTGAAAATGTGCGGTTTGGAGGGAAATGGAAAAACAGCATAACTCAAAAACGAAAAATCGTAAAAAGTTCAAACTTTATATTTCGTTTAGGAATCATCATGAGATCCGACAGTGGGTCGTCTGTCCAAATTCCTCAACCGGAAATACCACATTACTAGTTGTTTTTTTTTTTACTTTTTGTGATTTCCTCAAAAATGGCTCCAGTGATTTTCTTCAAACTTTGTACATCAACTACACATACAAACCTCTACCAACTTTTATTTGAAACATTTCTCTAGCGAAATTCATTTAAGGGCAGTTATGTGGGAGGGGTGGGGTTATGTTTTTCTTCTAAAGTGCCATCATAGTTGATTATACAAATCTATCATCCAACCAAAATTAATTAGAAATAAATAGATGGGCAAAAATTACGAGTTTCAAGAAAAATTAGTAAACCGGAAGTGCGCTTTTACTGATTAGTTTTTTTTTTTTTCAGTTTTCGACGAATTTTATTAAATTTGGTACACAAACTATAAAATTTGCCTATTATATAATTTTAAAAACTGGAGGAAGAGAAAATTGTGTGAATGTTTCATACATTCATTATATATTTTATATATATATATATATATATATTACGAGTATATAGTATTTTTTACTACAACGTTTTGTGATTACCGACAATTTTACCGATTATTCTAGGAATCATTTTAAGTGGGGGGTTTCATTAAACAATGTGCCCTGCGCACATGAATTACGTGTTGAATTCCAGTAATGTTTCAGTCAGTTATTGTTGTAAACCTGTCCAAATTTATGGTCAATCAACAATGAGTGAAGATATGTCAGTGACTAGCACTATTTCCTACGTAATTAATTTATCTTATTGTCTATGTTATTATGGGGTTACCAACGTGTTATAATGTATTGGATTTTGGTAACAATATATAGTGTGTTAGAATGTCATAAGTTTGTAATTCTGGCTCGGTAAAATGATAAATCGCTACACAAAAAATAAATGTTAGTTGAGATATTTATATGGTAATGGCCAGAATGACCGTATAAAGAGCTTATTGTAATTTTAAGGTCTGACAACTTGTAAATCATTTTAAACATTAGTCGATTTTGTGAGTGGGATATTTTTTAATAAAATAATAACATACAAATTGTGATACAAATTTGTGATTGTTTGCATACAGATTATTTTCAATAGTTTTTTTTTTTTTTGAGAGAGGTCAGTGCACTACGATCTCCATGGTCTATTGTGCTACCCCTCTGGTATATCTGTAGCACCCTTTCCAAGTAAGGTCTCTGAGGAATCTCTCAGAATCCTAGAAGGTTCTAGAGAGGATATGACCTCCTCTTCAGCCTGGTAATATCTAGGCTACTAAATTTCTTTTGAACGCTAGCATCACAGTCCGTTAAGAGATGTATTGGAGTTTCTTCCAATTCACCTCTCAGATGTTTTGTGGTTAGGCAGATCTTTGCTTGCCTTAGTCCTGGGAGGGTGTTCCAGAGTTGAGCTATTCTTCGCTTTTTCCTCCTTCTTAAGTGGCTCTGAAAGAGATAAGTCGCTGATACCTCAGAAGGATTCAGATCCTAAAATGAGGGATGCAGTGTTTTTCCTTGCTAGAACGTTGGCCATCTCATTTCCTTCTACGCCAACTGCCACTAAACACATACAGTTGTGATGGATGCAAGAAACTTAGAAATATATTAATTCATAAATAAATCAAAAATATCTAGATATGTGACATTCCCTTGCAAAAGGACAAGCCAGGTAGAAGAAGTCCAGTTACTTGTACGGTTCAAGAACAATTATGGCATTGTATTACCCCTTCTCCTCACAGGGGAGGAATTGAAGAAACAAAGAGAAGAGATTGTTTTAAAGACAGACTTTGCTAGAAATCAAGGTGGAAACATCAGAGCTGTACCAGTATTACGTTATAAGAAATTATTATAAGCTATTGTGATATTGAAAGTAACTTAATTTCTCTTAGAGAATATATTTAATTTAATCTACCAGTGTGTTCTTAATTATTCTTATATTTCTATCTTTTCCTCAAGCATACTTACAAGCCCTTTATTTTACAACACCGCTCGTGCTACTACAAATACACAAACATCACCAATAACATTACACAGTGAATACAAAATAATAATGCTTATTTTGAGTTTGTCTCAAGCTAGCACCCCTATCTAGTTGAAGGTTGCTTATTCCGACATTTTACAAAAGTATTATCTGGTTAAATTTACAATTATAAGTTGTACAAATTTGTTTGTTTTAATTTTTACGTTTTTTTACAAATAATAAATAGTAAGAGGAAGTGTTGCGTCCGTGTCAGATTTTCAAAATTGAGTTTTCACCGGAAATACATGTTTTGAGGTCTCTTGAGTCCAAAAAAATGGTTTTTAGAAAATGGTCTGTATGTTTGTGAAAAGAATATCTCCAGAAATGAAAATTTGCAGGAAGCTCAAACTTGGTATTCCTGTTTAGGTCCTACCATCGGCATCAGACTCGAAGCTTTCGATCAAAATCTATCAACCGGAAGTGCTACTTTACTGAATGTTTTTTTTCTTCAGTTTTTTGCGATTTTCTCGAAAACTTGGTATATGAACTAAACATACAAAGAGCTCTACCAACTTCTAGTTGAAACGAAAATTTATTTAAGGGCAATTTTCGGAAAGGGGTGGAATTATGGTTTCCTCTAAAAGGGGCTATTTCAGTTATTATACAATTCTATCATCTAAATAATATTTAATTAGAATTAAATATGTTGTCGAAATCCCGAGTTTGAACAAAAATTGGATGACCGGAAGTGTGACTTTATTGAATAGGTTTTCCAATATTTTTTTGTAATTTTATCCATAAAATTGGGAACGATTAATAAAAATAAATTGTAAGTGTTAAGGAAATTTGCCATTTCGCAGTAATAGAAAGTCGAGTGGGTGTTTCGCATCAGATTTTTCAAAGAATATAATTAATTAAAACGTATATAACAGTGAAATGTAATATATATAACAACATCATGAATAAAGACGAATTATACAATGATTAAATTAGTAAATATGAATAAAGAGACAATATAAATTGAAAAACATATATCAAAATAGAACAATAACTTCCAAAGGGAATAAATTACAGTTATACCAGTACAATTTTATCCTAGTTACAAATTGAATAAAGTGTTTATAAAATTATTTTGTGTTGTATGAAATTCTACCATTGAGGATTATTATTATCATTGTATGAACCGTGATGCATCCCATGAGCTGCGTTCATATAAGATGTAACCTGGTGGAGTCTCTATAAAATCACACTGTCACAGAAACAAGCTGGAGATTGCACTAGTCTGAACAGATGTATGATATTGTTTGAATGGAACTTGCACAGTTGTTTACAGGTTTACTATAATACTATTAATGCTATGATAATGATTAAGTTTGATAAATAATAAGCGGTCAATTAAGGATGTATATAAATTGTTTCTTCTGTCCTCCTCCTTCACATTTAGAGGGAATGAAACGAAGAGAAACTTCTATTACATTTAATAAATTAAAATAACTAGTAGCTAAAAGCTACTTTCCAAAAAACAAAATATATATAAAACTGGTTTGTTTCTACTGAATGATGCATTAATTTGACCATTACAAATATATTTAGTATCGCTATCGACTTTTGGTGAAAAATTATTACTTCAACGAGAATGAATAAGTAAAATAAAGTAATGCCTATTTTTTTCAGACGGCCTTAACTTTCATCTATTACCTTCAACGAGAATGCGTTGCATTTAAAATAAATATTTAATATAATACGATATTTGATATAGAATATATTTTATGATATATTTGAATATATAATACATTCTCGCTAATAAAGAAAACCCTTAAGCATTTTTTTCTAAAGTTATTCATAATGACAAAATTATTCTGAATTTGTTTTTCTTTTGAAAACATGGAGCTAATAAAATACTTTCCTTCAGGATATTATGGTATCACGTTACAGATCAATATGAATTAGATGGGTGTAAAAATTTAGGCTTGCATATTAAAAACGTATGCAGTCCGTGGATGGAAATTGTGGAATCCCAAAAAAAAACCTATGTTTTTAAATTTTCGTTTATATATTTGCATATTCATCTGTATTATATTGTTATCATTTTTATGCATCGATGTTCCTCAATGTAATAGGATCCAAAGAGAGGGATCCATAGCAGAGAGACAAAAATGACAGGACCACTCTCTCTAACTAGAGTGGGAGAAACTGCTTAAATACAGAAAAGGGAGATATACAAGAAGATATATAACACAGTTCACTCGGCAGTCACAACGTGTCATCTACATCACTCTTTAACTTTGTGCTATTTTAGTGTAAAGTCCAGGCAGTGAGGTTCACTTTTTCATTATACAGTGTTCAACCATATCTAGTTTGTTAATCTAAACCAAACCATTTTCTTTCCTTCATCATACCCATTATATCCAACATAAATTCTGCAAGAATTAACGACTGGTGCTTTTAAAATTTCAGCTTATATTAAGTATCATGTGATAAAATTCAGTCATGAACTAAATCCGAAGATGATTAATTGGCAGTTCTGAAATAATAATGGCGATTAATAATAATAATAATAATAATAATAATCAGCCTTTATTACCAATTAATTATAAAATGTACACCAAATGCTACTTGGAAATAAACTTAAAACACAAATAAACAAATAATTCTTTAAAATGAAAAATAATTCTTACAATTTAATAAAAAAAAAAAAAGTCACTAAACTGTAATACGAGTAATATCCAAAAAAAAGAAAACAAAATAATTTGATTGGTAACTAGACCCATCTTAGGGTAACTAGACCCTCTCCTTGTTTCTTCCAACATTCTTGTTTTGTGCTGCCCTACTTCACAGTGTCCCACAAAATTTAGCCAAATCGTCATTCCACCTCAAGAACTGTCTTCCTCTTTTCCTTGTTTTATCCAAAGGGATCCACTCTGTTAATATCTTCGCCCAGTATCCACTCTCATCCTGGCCACGTGCCCTGCCCAATCCCATTTAAGCAATAATGCCGCTTTCACCACATCCGTTAATCCGCTTTTCCTTCTAATTTCAGAATTCCTAATTTTTTGAGATCTTCTTATTCCCAGCATACTCCTTTCCATCGCACTCTGAGTAGCTCTAAGTCGGCACTTAGCTCTCTTGGTCAAGGAATAATGGCGATTATTCAAGCCAAAACAATACGAACACTTAACTGGACACCTTCAATAATCACACATTGCACATGGACCGTAGCTAGAAAGTAGCTTCCAGCTCTGTGGAACCAACCATCACAACAATTGGAATTAATTTATTATTAGTTATAAAGATCGCTTCAGCACTTTAGTTCACATCTAAAGTGAACTTTCAGAGACTCTCGGTCTCCCATTCTACTATAATATTATCTCTAGAAATATTTGTAAATTTCGGAGTTAATTAAATGATAAAAATTAGAAAACCTTTTATTTTGTATTATTTAAAGAAATTTAATTTTACTAAAGCATCCCATCCAAAAAGAGAGGTTGAATAAATGTTTATTTGTTTTTTATTTATTTTTTTAAACTTTTACTTTTAGACAGTGGCGTGTCTTTTAGAGAATGAAAAAAGATATAAATCGAATGAAGTGAATTGAGAAGCCGAGGAGGGGAACGTTCTTTTCATTAAAACAAGATGAATAGAGGAAGTTACAAGATTGTCAGGTGTAGATAAAAGTGTACGATTGGAAGGATCTCAATGTAAGAATTGTGCCAAGGACCCTAACTACCTCACCAATGGGTCGGTCATTCTGCTTTCTCCAACTTCCCAGCCCTCTTTCTTATCCAAAAACAACAGTCCGTCTTGTTTTTCTTCTTTTTTAAAAATTATATAATTAACTAGATTGGCCGATTGAGAGCTCCGCACTGGAGAGTCGCTGTTTTATTCAACATCTTTCGATATGTTTTATTTAGGAATATAATAAATTAATAAGGGCATAAGTCACTCTCTTAAAAAATAATTATAAGCTACTTTACCTTTTATCTTTTCTTAAACCTATGCACAGATAATAGTACTAGTCAGGAGTAGGCCTCCAGATATCTCCACAAAAGGAAGTCTATAGTGGAACTAATTCATGATTCAATGTCTGGTATTTTGATCCACTATTCATAGTCTTAGTAAGGCTTATCAGTGTAGAAAATGGCCTTCCGCTCAAACGAAGAACTCGTTCGTCCTTCTGCCTTCGGAACCTAATATAACCAGACCTTCAAAATATTATAAAAACCGTCTTGATGTGTCTTTAGGCGCATGTCTGTCAAGCTTCCTGTCATGGATCGTTTCATAGCATTCATCCTTATGGATGAGTCCGGTGGGTTGTCGGTTGTCTAAAATGCTCATGGCGGTCCGGAAAGGGCTATTAGTGAGATAGAGCTCTCTCAGGCATCTGGTTGGTTCCCTTACTGGGCATTGTGGTTTAAGGACACATCTCCCCTCTAATAGCCACCCTCCTATTGTAGAGTCTCTGAGCCAGAGAAAGAAACACCTATCCATCTTGAGATATATATTTGCATTGTAAGGAAATTAGCTTCAGGACATTTGGTCCGAACAAGATGTCTGTAGAAGAGCTTAGGCTTTTTCTCTTTAAGGTTACGGGTGCGATTTGTTCGTGCTGTGATGAAATCTTAGATATGTTAGACCCGGGTTATAAATTTTTGTTCTAGACCGGTTTGTTGTTGTTTTTCTTTGGAGTAGCTATATGGGCCTAGTGAAGCTTTGGATAACGTAGGTTTTGGTACCCCCCCACAGACAAATATTCATAATAATAATAATAATAATGCACCATTTTTCGTCCCCTAGAAGCCCACTATCCTACAGTGACCACAACAACTAGTGTCCAAAAAGTTCTTACATGCTAGTTCTAGATGGTGTGCATAGATTATTAATTTAATATGGTGAATAAATGTATTTACCGCTTCCTCACTGTCTTAGGAAAAATATTGATTTTAAGATTGCTCACTTTCTGATATCACTATATTATTGCCAAATTCGTGTAACTGATTCTAATCTTCGGTGCATTTCATACATACCGCTTCAGAACTCTTTTTAAATCTACATAGTTCAATTACTGTATCAGATTAAACCTTATTTCACCGGCACTCACTTCTGAAATACCCGCCATAAACAACTTGATGTTAGCTGAATGATTAGAGGCGTGGACCGCGAAATTGAAGTATATTTGGTATTGGGTTCAATTCTTGGTTTTCGCCACGGATTTGATTTGATCAAAATGTTTAAAACATAGAGAAGTATTTTTGCTATCTATCTCCGACCACGACATCTGTGGGGTTGGACGTAAAACCCAACTGAAAAAATAAGATTTACTTCATTTTACTTTTTACATTAGTCCCTGTATTATAGCGGACCTATAATCTAATCAGAAATAGAGTTGGCAAAAATCTTGCACAAACTAAATGTTTTAAATACAAGTTACAGGTTTTATGAATAGTATATTATCTTGTTTAAAGAAAATCTTTGCAACCGTTTTCGAGAAGTTAGAAAAACGTTTTTTCTTTATTCGCACTTCCGCTTAGCAGATTTTAAATGGAAACTTCATATAGAATCCCATGTGGCACTAGAGATGATATTTAATTAATTATTAATCCTATATTTTGAAATATTTTGTTCATGTACAGAAATATAGTAGACATTCCTTTTAACATAGACTAATCTTTAAAAACAAGGTTTTCTACAAATTCAGAGCCTAAAACTACTATTTCCGGTGAAATCTCTATTTAGACAATTTGACACGATTGTAATACTTCCTCTTTTAGCGGTAAAGGAAAGTAAAAATTACCGAAACAAATGTTGCATATTTATTTTATTAGAATATAAAAAGCAAGTAAAACTTCTTCTGATTTGACAAATTAAGTGGAAAATTTGGAAAAATCACGTTCAAATACAGATATTTTTCCAAATTAAAAATAGTACGGTATTTCAAATTGTTAAAAACAAAAAGCGTTCATTTTCACATAGTTAAATACAAAAAAAACTTTCATTTTTGAATAAATTACCTTTTCATCATCAGCTCACGTAACTTGAATATTGAACTAAGTGTAATTGATTTTTTTGTTTTGTTTGTTATTATATCCCAGTTAGATAAATCAATCAGATTAAGAAGGGCGATTATATGCTTCCTCGAAATTATTTTCTTTCCTTGACATTTACTATCCATAGTCTTCGAAAGCAAGTTCAAATATTTCCTTCATTACCTAAGACCTCGAAAACACTTTCTTAATAAACATATTTTAAGATTATACTTAGAAATCGATTACGTGAATAACACAAAAACATGTGAATGATAACAAAGATATATGAAGTACAATAATTTTCATCTACATTTCTCTCAAATCACATTATGGTAACTTAGGCTGAAAGCATTTTTGATTTAGTTATTTTTTTTATCCTTTATTCTGTTATACGATATCTTCAAGAAGTACCTTAGTGACTACTGTCTCAGGTGGTGTAACTTCGTATAAAATAGAATAGAATTGTTACAAGCGTCTAAGTGTGACTGTGTCTGTATATGAACTTCACTTAGAACAGAGAAAAAGTAAGACAGAAGTAAGTAAAGTGGAAATATTTGAAACAGGATCTGCAAGGAAAAAGAAAAACCGCACTCACTTAACTGTCAGGCCTACATTACCACCCCATTTGTATCTTTGACCGAACACAACATGTTAATAATCAGTAGAATATAAAAGAACAATTTGCAATTTTCAAAAACAAAAAAATAAAGTCCAAATTCCCTTCTGGCTGGCGGAGAACTATCTCTTCCCGTATACCATTAAAATTTATTTTTTATCCCAAGCGGACATTCTTTTCCTAAAATCTTTATGGTAATCTTCGGTAACTCTCATCCTTTCTTCTGAAGATTGTAAAAAAAGAAAAAGTTTATCCTCAGTTAACGCTCTCAATCCATGCCAATTAAATTCCGATTTCATTCTTTTTGGGTCTGTCGCCACACACTTTGAAAAATAGGTGATCTTAAAGAGTTTGAGCCTTAATTCCTTTGAAGTGATCAATCTATCTCCTCAACCATTAATGAACTCACTCCTTAAAAATGTACGGCTTTAATATTATTATTATTATTATTATTATTCAAAAGAGGGGAGTGTAACCAAACACTACGCAATACATAATATCCCTCTGTTTCCATAAAGATACCCCAAAGTACAATAACAACAATCAGATCTAGAACAAGAATCCAGACCCGGGTCTTTACCTAATATTCACCAAAGTTCGAACAAATCGGACCATGACAAGAGAATTAGACTAAGCTTTTCCACAGACATCGTGTTTTAACCGAAGGTCCTGAAACTAATTTCCTCACAACATAAGCAATCTGACATCAGATGGATGGATGTTTCTTCCCCTGACTCCCAAAGTCTTAAAAGAGGTCTGACATTAGCCCCATCACGAAGAGCTTGTCTCCTAAAATCACAGTGCCCAGTAAAAGATCCAATCAGATGTCTGAGAAAGAGATCCGTGAAAGACACAGCAACAACTCACTCACAACTCTCCCTGGACACCCAAGTATCTAAGGCTGCCGGCAACCAATGATGATCTCATCTATTGGAATGAATGTTGTAAAACCGTTCATGAAAAACTGAATAGACATGTACCCAAAGACAGACCAACAGCAGACTCAGGACCAAAGAAAGGAAGAGTGATGCTTAATTTTTTACTTCCCTTTCCATACTTTTAATTGCCTTAAATTACATGGATGATGGTCAATTACTAAGGGAATAAAGACTCAGCTCCTCGATAGTTTCTTAAAATCAGTTTAAAAAAAAAAATCATAAAGGTGGTGTTTATTGATTGTTAACCAATTCTGATTGAAACCTTAGTATCAAGAGATGATATCCAAGATACCAAAAGGAGTTTATAATCACATATGAATATCTTTGCAAGTATCAGACTTAATTATACATTATTAGTTGGGTATATATTGGTTATTGAGATCAAAGGAAAATACGGTGCTGGTTTAACGCTGAGATGTTGCTAATTTCTATTTACCATTAACTAGTCTTTTATTTTAGCAATAGAATATAGAGCTGAAGGTTTCTATGATCAACTACTTTTCTAACCAGAAAATTTTAAAAATTCTACACTTTAAATTTTAAATTATCCTGTTTTCTTAGAAACATATTGCAGAGAATTTTTAATGTTTGAATGAAATGATTAAAATATATTAACAATATTGAGCAAAGTTTGAGAAACTTTAAAATTAAATATTTGTTTTTATCATATTTTAAAATTAATATAATAATTAATTAAATATTAGAAAACAATATAGTTTTGCATAATATTAAACAATATTCTAAAACCTTTCTAACCTTCCTGTTTTCAATGGCCAACTTTCTATTTTAGAGGTTAACCATACAATGTTTACCTCTTTTTGTAGTCTTTGTAAACAATTTTAACTGTTTGAGCAAAAATATAATATTTAATGCAAGTGTAAAAATCATTTTACAATCTTCGTTGTTAATAATTTATTTATATTATTAATAGTTTACATATATATATATATATACTATTTGTTTCTATCGAACCAAATGATTGATATACTCATAAACAAAATGGCTCTTTATTCAATTTTAATAATTCAACATATACAAAACATACATCACACTATTTAATGTGTTGTCTGTTGTATGTGCGTATGTTGTAGCGTGAGTGGTATTAAAGGGTGTATTGTGAATATGTTTTAGTGATTGATATGTTTAAGAAATAGAGAATAAGAACCAATTGTTTTAAATAAATAATTTAACTATATATTCAAATCAAAATCAAAATTAATGAAACAAAATGTACACATGTAACATTCACCTTCAGACGATCAAACTGTCCGCCTGCGTATATTAACGATACTCCTATACCATACGAAAAAGACATCCGATACCTTGGACTCTACCTAGACAGACGCTTGACTTGGAACATACAAGTAACGAAAACTCGACAGTCAATGAAAACCAGATACTTCCTAGTAAAACGCTTACTTAACAAAAGATCTAAATTAAACTTGAAAAAACAAAGTTCAAATCTACAAATCCATAATAAGACCAATTGGGACCTACGGACTACAACTCTGGGGAACTGCCAAACCGACACCCACTAAACGGATACAAGCCATACAGAACAAGATACTGCGAACAATCACACAATGCCCATACTATGTTTCTAACATGACGCTACATACTGACCTTCAAATCCCATTTGTTCACGACATAACACAACAACTTTACAAACGATTCTAAAGCAAACTAGAAACACACACGAACCCGCATATCACAAACGTGTCCTCCCTAACCATTCCTGGGAATCCTCCCAGACGTTTGAAGCACCAGTGGCCAAGGGACCTCCTGTCACAGGTAGAGGAGTAACAAGACCTGGAAGAGTGGCATTGGCCACCTCCTTCAAGCCTTCAAGCCCCATTTATCTAAGCCCACATTTACTTATTGTATTATTACAGATTGTAAATATAAACAAACAAACAAACAAACAAAACTACATATTAATTTAGAGATTTTACAAATAGTAATTATTTGTTAATTGTGAATAATTAATTAACCTTATAATTAATACAAAAACTCTTGCACTTAATTAATCACAAATGTTAAACTCAACACTTCTTGGCACACTAACTGTTGTAAGACGAATTATACAATGATAGTGGTTGAATTCTGTAAGACGATAATTCTTCAAGCAATAATGCTCGTCTTGGTAGTTAAAACCTGCCCTTTATATATGATTTTTAGAAGGGGTTAATAGACAAAGAGTGGCCAAGTTCTCAGACCTCTCTTGTAACGGTGTATTGTACCTGTATTTTTGACCCTTAGCCAGCCAATGTACAAATTTCCTTTAAAAATTATATTATTTAAAATATAGCATATTTTTTCAATTATTTCTATATTTTCTATTTGCTTCTTCCACTACAATATCTTAGTAATATCGTTAATTATTGCTCGTTATTTGCTATAGTAGCAAACCTGAACTCTAATGAATAAAAGTGACATTTTACTCTCTTGTTCAGATAAATAACTACTTAGTAGACATTGATTCAAATCTTTTATTCTCCTTAGAAACTCAATTTAATAATATTGAAGGCACGCAACAGCAATAACAGAAATATTAAAAACTAAACCATGTTAGATCACTTTACTTATTAGATCAAGATGTACCCTTTTTTGTGATCATTATTCCGTGGACAGAATAAGCCCAGTTTGTCAACATAAAACCAAGATTTATTCCAAGAATTGCATGTTAGTTTCCCTCTACGTTTCTTTGTGCTTTATAAACTAAGATCACAGAGATTTTTACTATGTAACTTTACGAAACAAACTAGAAGACATGATTACAGGTTATGTTAACAACATTTATCTGATTGCGGGTTGTTAGCGGTTTTTCTAAACATGTTTAAGCCTTCTTTGCAATTGGAATCCTAAATCTAGCCGGAATGTATTTCATAAAGCAAATGCTTGTAAAATGACAGAGAGCATAATATATCTTATCTCTTGGAGGTCCTAAATGTACGTCATATGTTAGTATCTATGAGGAGTTTCAATTTAATTACTTCAATCAAGTTTAATATCTAGTATCTTAGTAATAAAGGAGAATGGAATTAGTATGTAAATACATGTAATTTAATTATGTAATCTAATAAGGAGAAGGCTATTACTGTGCGTGCTATAACTAATACATTATCTGCTAAATAGTAATTTCAATACGGATTTATATTGTTTAAATTTAATTCATTATTAAAAAAAAGGTTATTTTTTTTTTTTGTAATTTCTTAGAAGTTTTAAATTGGAGTACTTTACTATTTTTTATGTAAACTTAGTAATAATTATTAATAAACAACCGTAGATGCCTTTGCTAGTATCTTACTTAATTATTCACTTATAAAGATCAAGGTTATTGAGATCAAAGGAAGATACAGTATCTGTTCAATGTCTGCGATCTAACTAATTTTTGTTTGCGATAGGCTAATTTTAAACCTTTACTTTATAAGCAAGAATTACTTGTACGTCGATAGTTTAACAAAATTTTGCAAAATATATTAATCAAGAAATTATCCTTGATCATTATTTAAGACCTATCCCATTTATGAAACTGTTAATCAGTGAAGTATTGAATGAAATTTTTTGAACATTAAAAACTATAGGCTAGAAGATTCACACACATCTCTCTCTCTCTCTTAGGGTGATTGATACAGTTATTAAAATTACATATTTTCTTTAAACATTAAATTCTTTTAGATTTTCCGGGCCTGTTTTCATGAAAAACACTTGAGTTTCCGGGTTTAAATCGCGTCACTGGTTTGCTAAAAACCATGACGTTTTGCCCATATTGCAATGAGCCTTTTCAGGGTCGTTACACATTGAAAGCTAATAAGGCTAATAAATCTTGGTAGAGAAGGGGCAAGCCACGCTGAAAAAACAATTCAGTAAAGTCGCGTTTTCGATTGTTGGATTTTGCCTGAAATCTTTGTATCTGATGCTGTGGGTAGTACTTAAACGGATACTAAGTTTGAGGAGTGTTTGAGGAGTTCTGCGACTTTTCTATTTTGAAATATTCGCGAGTTTGATAGGGGCCATAGGGGGGTATGTGAATGTGTTAGAGAGAAGTATTAAGAAATAAATGAAGCAGACACCATTAGATTAAAATAAATATAATATTATCTCTAAGATATTTAAATACTTTTCAATATCACAATAATATGCTTATAAAATAAATTTACCTAAATTCTTCCAGTTGATTGATTTTAAGCTAGATTAATTTATACTCAAATGTTTAACACTTTAACTGGCACTGAAGTTCTCTCTCTAGAATGAATACTGGTTGAATGCCGTAAGAGGAGTGGAAAATAATGCTTTTCTTGGTAGTTAACCTGCCCTTTTTATATTTGGTTTCTAGAAGGGGGGTTAAAAGACAATAGTGGCTGAGTTCTTCGACCTCTCTTCTAACGGTAGCCTTGTACCTGGATTTTTTACCCTTGAACAAATTTCCAGCCAACTTACATTTTTTTCTTCAAATAAATTTCCATTTACTTTTTCCACTACATATATACATAGGCCATTCGCTAAAAATATTTTTTTTTGGCATCCGGAGGACACCACAAGTTGTATTTCCGGTGAAAACTCAGTTTTGACACGATCGCAATACTTCCTGTTAAATTAGAAGTAAGAGAAAGTAATATAATTGTATGTAATATATAATGAAATTGATAAAGATGAAATTTATTTAAACAGTGAGGATCTTAATTGCTAGATAATAGAACATCGTTAGAGTACATAGATTAGTGCCTATAGTTGGTTTGAACTACAAATTGTAGAAGTTGCATACATAACTGCATAACTATGTTTTCGAAAGACTTTTTTTTTTACAAAGAATCGAAGATCACAATCGTGAAATATATATAAATAAATGTGGATGAAATGGGTCATACTTCTTACTGCGACAAACGACATTATTTTGAACAATAATTCTCTGAGAGAATGTAAAGTATATGGGACGTAAATTACTGTAAAATTCTTTCACTACCAACACGGTTTTTTGGGACTTTATCACAGACTAGTTATTATGTAAGATATGAGTAAAAAACAATCGAGATATTATCTAAAGAAATACGATGAGGCGGCGGAATTCAATTTTCATTACCATGTTTAATGTTTTATAAAAACGTCTAAAAGGCGTCAAAGACTCGACAATCATATGGATCTCATTCTTCACTGGTAAATTAGTTTTAGGCAACCTTTTTTTATTCCTTAGTGGTTGTACTGTTTTGGAATAGAATTTATAAACCTTTTGAATTCTTCTAAATTATCGGATCGAAAAAACTGAGCGATTAATATGAGAACAAATAACTGATTACTAGGTGTATGCAAATAATGTTCAGACGAATTTTGTATACAACATAACCCTATCTTATATCCTCACACTATCATAACACAAATAACGCCAATTACCATGTTTAAGCTCCATTTACTCCTTTATTTCAGGTATTGTGTAATTTTGAGATTGTTCCCCATTAAAAAAAAAATCAGTACTTTGTTGCTTTCACCCAATAATGTAGTAACAATAATTTTCTAGCATAAGATACCTGAAATTCGGAAATGTAAACACAAATTCATAAATGTCATAAATAAAAAAATAATTTATTTGTATCTATTTCAAACTTTTGACACTAAATTGCATTTCTTGTACATTTCACGCTTGTCCATTATCTTTAAATCAATGTTATTGTCTGTCTGTTTGTTGCAATATTACGCAAAACCTGTGACAGTTATTTAATAGAAGCTAATATTCCGCAATTGAAAGTGTTTCATTTAAAAATTGAACTACTTTTTGCTTAGCTATTAAATTGTTTTTTTTTTGTGTTATTAGGAAGGGTGAAACGGACTATTACAATCGTTTCATTTGCTTTGTGTATGCGAAGAAATTTTTATTCAACAATATCGATAAAAAAAAAATAATTTTAAAATAATAAAAGTAAAAAATGATTTATATATAAAATGTTAGTATGTTGAGTGTCTAACTAACAATTTGCTTCAACAAGTTGCATTTGCTTAATTGCAAGCATTTTAAACTTTTGAAAAAAAAAGATGGTATAAACGTTACGTTAACATAATGGATATTATGATCATGTTTGGAATGGCTCGGCGATACCGCTAATTCCCTGGATTAGTACCCAGGTTTAGACCACGGAATCCAGTCAAGACAAAGCTGCCTATTTTCTTGTACTAGCAGCCTCCATATACACTGGTTCGGTGGTAGACGTGTTCCTCTCTTTAATGGCATATCGCGTTTGATATTTCTAGTTCTTAAACAAGATATAGCCCGTAAGGGGTATCTGTTGCATGCAGTTGCTTGGGGAGTAGCGACACCACGGGTTACCACAGCCCAGTACTCCATGCACTTCGTCAGAATAGTATACAATACACTTAAACTACATGCATTCTACAATTTATAGACAAGGTCAAACACAGTACACAAACTAGGGTCTCCGTCCCTAGGTAATTGGCGAAAGCCAAGAGAGAAGGAAGGGATTAACTCAGAGGTAGCGCGCTGGACTAGCAACGCGGAGGTCCCAGGTTCGAATCCAGCATGCTCTTAGATTTATTCTTCCTAGGAACCTCTATAACACACTGTCCGGTGATGGGCAGTGTTGTCCGTAGCTAGAGAATACTGCTTGGAGGCCGGCTGTGCATTGGAGAAGGCTCCGGGGGCATAATAGATCTTTCAGGTCGCAGTGCAATAATCCTCTACAATAATCCATAATCTACACAAGATATCGGCACTCTCGCTACTTTCACGCTAAGCCAATCAGGTGTTTTGGAGGACAACTCGTGTAGTTCGACAACTTTATTATGGGCAGATCTAAGTGACATTACTATAATTGTTAGAAAGCTTTGGCAATGGGTGAAATTTAACACCCTTCAAGTCTCTAAGTTTTCGAGCTAATCCGCCAAGCTTCTTAGACAACTCAAGGGATTCGGAACGAAAATTTGGTCGAAACTCTGCAATTATAAATGCGTGGATTTCAGTTTGTCGCAATTTTTATTGAATACGGCTGCACTCGAATACACTTATCACTTTTATTTGAAATATTTTTCTGGAAAAGTTCACTTTTGGGAACTCTGCGTTTCTATTATTTATTATTTTAGCTTTCATACGCTGGTCTGGTGGTTAGCGCACTTTGATGGAAAATACAGAATTCGATTCTCTTGAGGGTACAAACGTTATTGAGCCAGGCAACGTAAGAAAAAGTGGAAAGCTACAGAAGGTAGCAAATCAAGGTAGCGACAGTCAAATCTAAACGGCGCGGCGTTGGGTACTGCGGCGGATTTATCACTCCTCCCTTAAAATAAATCGCCACCTGGATGGAAGCCTTGGTTCTTTATGGGCTGTTGCACCGCAGGTTTCTCTTTCAACTCTTTATTTAAAGAATGGTAGAAAGGCCTACAAATATTGTTTGTATAATACAATTAACAAAAGAGAGAAATCGACCATAAATAACTCAGTAGATCAATAAATTACAGAAAAAAAAACTGAAAAAATTAATCGCAAGCCGAGCTACTTAAAATAAATAAATTGTAGCAAAATTTATAAATGAAAATTATTATTATTTAATACATAATGTATTGTTTCAAGTTGATTGAAATGTGGCAAATTATTACACTCTTTTTTATATACATATATAATATCATTTAATTCCCTTACTTATTTGAAAATTTCTGGATGGTTAATTTCTTAACGAATTCTAGCTTCTGTGATTCCAGTTTTGTTACACGAACTAATTAAAAACCGTCTCTTATAATGAAATTTGTAAGCGTTTTCTCTAATGTAATTCTATCGTTTGTTAATTGATTCGTTTGAAATGGAATCTATTTTAATTGGTTGATTGGTTTTAGTGAATGAAATCAAATTGTTATTGTCAGCCGTATCACTTGCTTCATCTGCTGAATTTTCTTCATTTTTTAATTCTACGTTTTCAATTATATCTTTATAAAGTAATTATTTTCATTTATGAAAAATACAAGATGAATATATTGTTAATAGTTTGTAATTATGTTATTGCGCTTAACGTAAATTGCTATTCAACAAGTCTATTTTTATTGTCTTTCATTTTTGCGATAAAAGCTAGCAATTATCAGAATTATCTCTGATTTTAGCTTTTGTTATACTTGTATTTTATGTTATGTTTCTGAGAATACGTCTGTGAGTATAGGGATTGTATTTACAGAATTACATAATAGAAACGGGAGTTTCATCACTCTTGCCACAATATTTACAAAGTGGATGCTATTCCACATCCAATTGTGTAATTGTTGTTTTAGAAGTGATGCTTCTTATTAGAATCTTTCAATAGATTATTTGGAAATCTGTCTCTGAAATTAAATCTTGAAATTTTAATCAAAGTGATATCGGGTTAGTCTGATTAGATCCCATATTCTGAAGAATTATTTCATACTGAAAATATTGAGATACTGAAATATTCATACTGAAATATTTTCAATATGCCGTTTTTTCATTTTCTTTTTAATTGTTTTATAGATATATAAATATGGAAAAATATATGAGGAGATATAAACAATGACGTGTTAGGGTCATGAATGGTAGTTATCCAGCGTCAACTACCATTAGTTACTTAGAAGGTCTCGGCGCCAACGAACGTCTCAATCGCCTTGCAGGATTGCCTGGAAGTGTGTGATTGGAGGAGAGGGTTTGGGCGAGAGGATTGGGATTAAGGGGAAATCTACTGTGGAATTTCTTGTACCGGAACTTTGCTAAATCGTGGATAAAAGAGGAATCTTCAGATCTGTGTGGATTGTGCGGTTGGAAACGTAATAAGAAACATCGATTATGCGTCGAAATATTTTGTACTGCAGGGTTTGTTCTATAATATGCCCTTTTAATTTTTAACTATTACACAGGAAGCTAATATTGAAGTTCCCTTTAACATCTTTGCTACAGTGGAGTTCCAATAATATCTCAAAGTGGGCTTGCTGTGGTTGAGGCAATCCTCTCTTGTAATCTTGAGATTACACGCAAGGCGTGTCGCCCTGCGATCTTCTAGGTAACTACTGGCAGTTGACGCTGGATAACTACATTCATGACCTTATCACGTCATTGTTTATATCTCCTCATAGCCTATTTACTTGTTCCATATTTATTTACCTATGAAACAATTAAAAAAAAAAAGAAAAAGAAAAACGTCATATTGAAAATATTTCAGTATGAATATTTCAGTATTTCAATATTTTCAAAATTGAAATATTTTCATGTTGCTCTGTGCAAGTCTGTGTTGTCACACTGTCTGAAAAACGCATCCTGAGGATGGGCGAATGCCCGAAACCGGTCGATGACCACAGGATGAGGCAGACTACCACGGAAAATGTCTCTGATGCTTTCTAGCTCTCTGATGGAATCAACCACCATAACAATCTTGAGATACTTGAGACTTTGAACATTATGCTAAGGCTAGCATTTTGCTTACAATATACTTGCCAGTCTATTGGCGCAGAAGAAGGAGACTGTGGTAAATGTTTGATCTTCTTCAGAAGGAGAAGTGAATTAGCCATTTCTTTGGGAATCTTGGAGTCCACGAGCACTTCCCAGCATAGGATCTGTAGAGTAGCTGATGTGTGCAGCTATTTGGCTTATGCAAACACTTATACAAAAGAAGTCACAATAGATCTAGATACCAGGGCTTTATAGGTTCTTCCTCTTCAAATATAATATTAAATTATTAAATTACTCGCAGTTTTTTTTTTCTTTTTTGTTTTTGTTTAAAGTAATTGCACTATCATTTATTTATTGTTTAAAAAAGACAAAAGAAATTTTTAATTATACTGAATCTTGTTTCGTTTAATCGCAATTTTTCCTTTTTAATAAAATAGTAGCTGATAAATTTTTCTTAAGACTTTTTAAACAAAAGTAATAATAGAAGTACTAGCATAGTTCTTTTGTCTTTGTCTCAATCCTCTTTTTTTATTTATTTCTTCAAGATTAAACCCTTTTCTTGTATTATTAAACAAAAAACTAACTAATGACTCTCTATAAATAAAGTATGTAGACTCTTTTATACTATGTGCTAGTTTATTGTAATTTGTTTTTTTCCTTTTCATGTTTAACTGTAGTGACCATTGTTAAGACATTACGACGGGCGAGATAATAATTTTTTCATTAACAATTCATGCCAATTTCGGCTATCTTTCTTAAGGTAGCCGTCAGAGTTTCCACAGTAAACGCCTTCTGTTGATCCATCAACGGACAATGACCTGTAGATACGCCCACGTTCGTTTAAAATTTAAAATAAGATCTGCTTTATTTGACAATAGCAAAGAAATAAACGAAGTAGCATTTTTTCCTTCAATAATTAAATAACCTTAAAAAAACAAAACCAATAGTTTTTTGAATTATTTTTCTTGATAAAAGCTTCATCGTTTTTTTTACTCTCTCGGCCTTTTTTATCTTCAATCATTATAATTAATTATATTATTACTTTCTCTTACTCCTAGTAAGAGGAAGTATTGTAATCGTGTCAAATTTACGATATCGAGTTTTCACCGGAAATATCCGTTTTGAGGTCCACTGAGTCCAAAAAAGTGGTTTTTAGCAAATGGTCTGTGTGTGTGTGTGTGTGTGAGAGAGAGTGAACAGCATAGCTCAAAAACGAAAAACCATAGAAAGTTGAAACTTGATATTCCGTTAAGGTATCACCATGGGATCTGATAGTACGTTATCTGACAAAATTCCAGATCCGGATGTACCACTTTACTAGTTTTTTGTTTTTTTTACTTTTTTGCGATTTTCTCAAAAAATAGCTCTAACGATTTTCTTTAAACTTGGTATATCAACTACACATACAAAGAACTAGATCTTTTATTTAAAAGTTCCGGGAAAATTCATTTAAGGGCACTTTTGGGGCACGTGTGGGGTTAGGTTTTCAATATAAAGTGCTATTTCAGTTTATTAGACAATTATGCCATCTAAATAATGTTAATGAGAATTAAATATATTGTTGAAATTCCAAGTTTGAAATAAATCGCATAACTGGAAGTGCGTTTACTTTATCACCTTTAGTAAATGATTTTTTTCACTTTTTCGCGATTTTCTCAAAAATGGCTCCGACAATTTTCTTGAAACTTTGTAATATAAACTAAACATGCAATGATCTACCTCATTTATTTAAAACATTTCTCTGGAAAAATTCATTTAATGGCACTTTTAGTGGTGGGGTGGGGTTACTGCTTCTTCTAAAGTGCTATCATAGTTGATTATACCTACAATTCTATCATCCAAACAAAATTAATTAGAAATAAATAGATTGCTAAAATTCCAAGTTTCAAGAAAATTAGTAAACCGGAAGTGCGCTTTTACAATGAACAGGTTTTCCAATTTTCGACGAATTTTTTTAAATTAAATTTGGTACACAAACTATAAAATTTGTCACTTATAATTTTGAGAACTGGAGTAAGAGAAAGTTGTGTGAGTGTTTCACATCAGATTTTTTTTTAATATTTATAAAATAAGTCTTTTTTAAAAAAAAAAAAAAAGACAAAAAAATGTAATAACGATTACCTTGGGAATCAATATTAATTTTTATTGATTTACTGGAATAATTATTAAAATAAAATTTCGAAGCGCTTGGAATGAGCAGGAAGCAGTTAGAGCAGTAACAATAAATTGGCAAACAATAATAAAATTTCTTTAATATCTGGAAATATTTCGATATCTTCAGATACATTATGAAAAAGTCTGGCAAATAAAACCAAAACAAATTCGAGTGGTCCGTCAGTTGAGCAGTTTTGGAATGTAACGATTTGTTCACAAATTAAAATTGACCAAAGTTTGTCCAATTAATTGAGATTGCTGGAATTCCAATTTTTCAAATGAATAGTTTGTTTTTTCTTTTTCTTTTTTTTTAGTAGTTTAGTTTTTTTGAATTATTTTTCTTGGAAAAAGCTTTATCGATTTATTTTCTCAAACTCATGGTTTTTTTTTTTTTTTTTTTAATAGTAAAGGTAATTACACTTATATATAAACCTATCATTTTATTGTTAAAGTTATAATGCAAAGTTTATAGTAGATGTTTTCTTGAAAATCAAGAGATGCTGCTCAATTAAGTCGCACTTTTTGTTGACATTTTGACTGAAACGGTGGTTTCAACGTGATTTTTCTACGTGAATCAATTTTGAGCTTCCAACAATGTTTCCTTTATGCGATATATAGTTCACAGACACACACATACACATACAGAGAGAGAGAGAAGGAGAGAGAGATTGTTCCATACTAGCGCATATTTCTTTTCATTCGCCCACTCCTACTAAAGGAAAGTTGCCAAATTTTCGAAATTGTGTCTTCACCGGAAATACAGATTTTGAGGTGTGTGATGTACGGAATAAAATGTTTTTAGCGCATGTTTTATAAGTTTGAGTGTGTGATGGAAAAAAAAAAAACGAAAAAAACGAAAAAATCGCAGGGAGCTCAAACTGGATAGTATTGCTTTTTTTGGTACTATCATCACAATTGACATGAAGGTTTCGGGCAAACGCTATCAACCGGAAGAACGACTTTGTTGAATTATTTTCTACAGATTTTTTTCAAATTTCACAGAAAAAAGGTTGCAACAATTTTCTTTTAAACTTCGTGTATTATCTGTAAGCCTAAATACCCAGGAAAATTGTTTTTTTTTTTTTTTGGTGGGAGGGAAGGAAACAGTAGCGATAGGTTTTCCTCTAAAATTCAATTCAATCGTATGGTTCTACCACTTATAAAATATCAATATTCATTATAATATTCCAAATTTAAAGAAGTTCAGTTAATCGAAAGTCCATCTTTACAGAATAAGTTTTGAATTTTTTTTCGTAATTATATCATTAAATGACTACAATGATATTCCTTAAACTTGGAATTTGTAGCGTTAAAAATTCAAAGTTACAGTATTTGGTTCTACCATTATTGGCGTGCTCTTTCTTCACTTTCCCACCAGGTTGGGTTAGTAGGTAGGTTGGTACTTGTCCCCCCACCAACACATCACTTTTTATTTATGTTAAGACACATGAGTAAAATTTGTCAGTTTATATTGGACCGGATTATAATGGGGTTGTTAAAGGAGATAAATGGTCTCATTAGAATGAATTAACAAGAAATAGTTAACACTGTATAATATGATAAGTGATACAGACTGCCTGGATTTTACTCTTGAAATGATAGAGTATGGTAGAGTGGAAAAGGGGTAATGACACGTAGTGATGAACTCAGTAGTATAAACTGTTCTCGTTCTGTCTCCCATCGCTGTATTTATGTGGTGTCTCCCACTCTAGTCCGAGAGGAGTGGTCCTGTCATTTTGTCTCCCTTCTCTCTGCTACGAATACTCACTTTGGATACTATTACATCATAATATGATAAATGACACTGACTGCCTGGACTTTACATTTGAAAATGATAGAGTATGGTAGAGTGGTAAAGGGTAATAACACGTAGTGATTGGCTGTATGAACTCAGTAGTATAAACGGTTCTCGTTCAGTCTCCCGTCGCTGTATTTATTTGGTTCTCCCACTCTAGCCCGAGAGAGTGGTTTTATCATTTTGTCTCTCTCTCTCTCTGCTATACGAATATTCTCTTTGGATACTATTACATCATAATATGATAAATGACACTGACTGCCTGGACTTTACATTTGAAAATGATAGAGTATGATAGGGTGGTAAAGGGTAATAATAACACGTAGTGATTGGCTGTATGAACTCAGTAGTATAAACTGTTCTCGTTCCGTCTCCCGACGCTGTATTTATTTGGTTTCTCCCACTCTAGCCCGAGAGAGTGGTCCTGTCATTTTGTCTCTCTCTCTCTCTCTCTCTCTGCTATACGAATATTCTCTTTGGATACTATTACAGGATAAGAGGAAATCGTGTGAACGTTTCATACCGCATTTTTCTTTTTTTTATAATAACAAAAGACCGTTCCAACAGCCTTCAAATTCAAATTAATCATAAACCAATTAATAGTCACGCATGCGTACGCTGATTATCATATAACAGTTGGCAAACTAACTAGAAATTGCTTGTTTGTACAAACTTTAAATGAAATCTATGGGTCAATTTACATATTTATTTTATTATATCTTTTGTCAAATACTGGTGGTCACTAGTACAGTTAAGACTGAACATTTAACCGTCTACTTATCATTCCTGTAATATCTTAGGGATAAGATCGCTAAATAACAGCAGCCCATATTTATATTAGAAAAATAATACGGTTCTGATATTTATTTTACCCCCCGCCCTGATAATGGAGATTCTTTTTTTTTTTTTCTGAGTATATTATATTTAACTATATATCAATACATTACTATGTGCATAACAAAAGAAAGTAATCTAAAAATAGCAGAGGAAAAAAAATATATATTTTTTTTTAATACATTTTTCTTTTGTTACATCATTATCGATTCGTTGCGGCTCTTGACTCGATATAATGAGATTTGCTTCCTTTTATATTCAAATATAAGCCCATTATTAAAGAATAACGCGAATAACTTCATTTTATGAAAAGTATTTTTTTTTTATAATATATATATATATATATGGAAATAATTTCCTTTTAAATTTCGTTTTCTTAAAGAAAATGTGATTTGCTTTAACAAAATAAAAAAAAAGTAGAAATAAAGGTGGGAATTTTCGGACATTTTTGTGAAATGATAACTGAAAATGTTTTTAAATTACACTGAAGTTTTTGTATATTTTTTTATTATTTAAGTTTCGTACAAAATATTTATGTCTGTAAATAAACAAACAAATTATATATTTCATTTTAAAAAAAAGTAATAAAAACTATAAAAATGACAAATTTAATTAAAATTTTAAATGAAATAAAGACGTATCTACTGAGTTTATTTATCTATCAGCACATATTTAGGGGCAGTTTAATGTAAGTTAAAATTTCGTGTCGGCCAAGGTTCACCCAATATTTCTGTCAAATATGTCTACATAAAGTTTAGTTTTTCTGTTTAAGTTTTATGTTTAATTTCTTACAATGAATTCTATGACGGCCCCATTCAATAAATAAAGAGATAAATGGTTATAGATATATGTATGTACATAAATAGAAGATTCTTGGCCAGGCTATTTAATTGTTATGGTTGGTTTTGCAGAGCTGGAAAGCGTAAGAGATATTTTCCGTTATAGACTGCTTCTTTTTGTGGGGCATTGGCCGGTTTCTGGCGTTCGTCCATCATCAGGATGTTTTTGTCAAAACAATATGATAACCTAGACTTACACAGAGCAAATTTAGTTGATACACTGATGTTTTGTTAAAACACTATGATAACCTAGACTTACACAGAGCAAATTTATTATTAATATGTAACTGGGTGCCTACGGGACCTAAGCCTATGTGCCCCCTTCCATATCCCACTAATTAATCTCCCTCGGTAGTGTACCGGTTTGTCTATAGTATTCTAAAATGTCTTCCCAGGCAGTCCTGCGAGAGTGATGCCCTCCAAATACGCGAAACCTAGTACCAACGAAACGGGGACATTGAATAGTGATCCACCGTTTCTCTGACTCCATCATCACAGTTCTGATACATAGGACTAGACGCCCTCTCTATATTATGCAAATTACTGGACACCCATGTGTGTTCACTCACTGCACTTACCAAGGTCCTCAGTCCTAAGGGGCAGGTGGTAGTCTGAAACCTGCTTTAGCCCTTTTGATAAATCTTTTAGTCTGCAGGCATCCCTGCGTGTCCTTTCAGCATTTCTTCAAAACTCTCTTCTCCCAAAGTCTAATTTGACTGTCACAGAACCTCTTAGTGACGGCAAGGGCTGGTGCGGGACCACAAAAAGGTGAGGAGGATCCCTCCCTAACTAGCCGATCCGCCCTTTCATTGCCCTCTATTCTCGCATGACCGGCTACCCAGCAGAGCTGCACTTTGCCCCTCTGAGCTAAGATATTAAGCCTTCTCCTACTCTCTCCCACCTATTTGGAACTCCCTCAGTGCGACCTGACTATCAGAGAATATCCGTATCTCCTCCGCCACTCTCCAGCAATGCAGCAGCATTCAATAGTACCAATGACCTCAGACTGAAAGACAATGGGCTATACCACCCAAAGCCATAGATCTATCCCGGTCTAACTCCTGCAACCATGCTCCCGCTCCTGACAGACCAGTTTCCTTCTGCCTAGAGCCATTTGAATTGCAGCGAATAATGCCGTTACCCGCCTCCATTAACACAGAGCAAATTTAGTTGATACACAGAATGTATAACAAGTGTTGAATGTAATAGAAAAATTGCGCTGAATTGAACAAAGTTGATAAGTTTACTGTGAAGATAGATGAAAATCCGAAACCGGTCAGAAATAGAAGAAATATGCATGCTACGACGGACAAAATACCAGTTGTTATCCAGCATTGCAGTTCCATCCACATATTTATTCAACTTTGCTAAAGTTCCGAGATTGAAGAAAACGGATTGAAATATAGTCGCGACTTTAATATAATGGTTTACTGAAATTGTTTTATCACTTTTATTTAAAATATTTATCCTTGAAAATTGTTCCAAGTTATTCTAGATAATATTTAATTATCCTTTAAGGCTTACCGGTTTATTATGCGACCAATATTATTGGGGGATTTAATAGCAGCTGGCGGCCTATTTTTATATAGTATGGTTAAATTATATATGTATTATAAAGTGCTAAAATGTTTTATTGAAAGAAAAGCATATCATAAAGGATTTTTTTGCATATTCTATTTTTCTATTACGCCTCATTTTACTGGAATTAACATAGAAACAAAGCGAGCATTCATCATAGAACTATATAATGTAGCCTTGGATTCAATAGCGATTTAATGTGAATTTATAGAAGAGTAAATTTAGTTAATTGTGATTAATGTTTCTGATGAAATTTTCTTTGTTTTTAGTATTAATAATTATTATATTATTGTCTCTATATGTTATATGCATATTAATTGAAACAAATGAACGTAATTCCAATAATATCTGCAATAATATTCATTCTGATAATTTGGTATTCAAAATTTTAGTAATTATCATAAAATAAGCAACCCTTTGTAACAATAACTGGATGGAATATTACCATTTTTGGTTTTAAAAATTTGCTGATTAAAGGCCACATAAAGCATACAAACACAAAGGGAGGGAGGGGATCATCTGAGTGGAACTCCTATGCGGAGGTCCCGAGTTCGAATCCAGCAGTGCCGCTCATAAATTTTCTCTTCCTAGAAGCTGCTACAGCTTACTACCTGGTGATGGGCAGTGTTGTCTGTAATTAGAAAACACTGCTTGGAGGCCGGCAGTGCACTGAGAAGTCCCCCCGGGGGGGGCACAACAGATCTTTCAGGTCCTCTAAAAGATCTAGGCACACATACATAGACACAAGTTTACACATTATTTTTTTCTTACTCAGAGTAGCTCATAGCATATAATTCCAATGATAAAACTCGACTTGATAAATCCTAACAATATCACAGTTATTTCTCTTAAAGCGGCAAGAGAAATGTAAATAAGTTTAGCATTGATTTTGTAATTAAGTAGAAAATTTCATACTTTCAGTTACTTTCTCTAATATTAAGTGTTGGTATCCTTATAAAACGTTCCAAAAAAATAATATTTCACTTAATTTGTTTTTCTGGTCCAGAGAGGTTGAATCTATGTACTGGAATGGTCTTTCTTGTACTTTGTTATATCGAAGACTAGTTCACTTTCAAACTCAATTCGTTCCGCCTGGTGTGTGGTATTAAAGATAATTCTAGCTGAAAGAATAAACTATAACTATATTAACTTATATTATAAAAATTAACACTACATTAAAATTTAGGTGGTGGTTTCTATATTATTGTTTTTTTTTTTTTTTTAATATTTTTTTTTATTTGTCATAGAATTGAAGTATGGTTTCAATCAAACGCTCAAATCTTCAAAGAACCCAACCTTTAACTGTCCCAAATTCTTTGCTCCATTGTTAACGCTTCTTTCTTTGTCCCGATCCCAGACGTCTTATATGATGACATATTGGCCACGTTTTATCTTCTCTCTGATGTCGAGAGTGTCTAGTAATATTGTGTTGTTGTTGAAATGTATCAGTGGGTAAATCAAGTCATTAAAGTTGTTGTTCTTTAATAGTGGTTAATTACTACTTCCTAACTCATTAAGTTCTACTCATATTTCTTAAATATCAAACACTCTTATCAGTCACACTTCTTTATATAAATAAGTGCCTCTACTTTTATTTGAAATATTCTCCGGAGAAATTGCATTTCTTGGGGGGTTCTGAGGGAACAGTAGATAGATAGATAGATAGATAGATGCTTTATTCGTACAGCACCAAAGGTATAGAACAGTGTCAAAAAAAAAAAAAAGTTTCAATCATTTACAGAAGTACTCGTTTATAGCGTAATAATTTTTATTTAGTAAATATTTTTCAAGTTCCTTTTTAAATTTATTTCTTGATAGGCTCACCTGAAGCAAAGACTCAGGCAAACAATTATAGATTTTAGCTGCCATATATAGTGGGCTTTTTCCAACTTTTGAAGTCCCATGGGCACGCACCTCCAATAAGTTGTTTTGCCTTGTCGTAATGTTATGTAGTTCCCCTCTACGCCTGGACTTATTTGGATGTTCTAGTACAAATATGGCACATTTAAGGATATAGCAGCAGGATAGTGTAAGAAAGCCTAATCGCGGAAATAGTGGCGCGACAACTTGTATCTTTTCTAACCTTGCATATTATTCTAACTATCTTCTTCTGATACTTAAACACATTCACCGCTAGTGGCGCGCTTCCACACAACATTATGCCATAAGTCATGACTGAATGGAACAGCGCATAGTAGGCCATCTTCAGTCCTTCAATGGTCAGTCAGTCGTCTCATCAAATAACACAGTCTACTTAATTTCTCACATTTTTCCTCAATTAAGGCACCATAATTTAATTTAGTATCTAGTATTATACCTAGATAGCGCACCATGCGTACCTTTTCTTCTTTTAATGAAAAGATTAATTCCTGTGTTTTTGACGCGTTCATTATTAAATGATATTCCGCACTGTATTTAGCCAACCGGTTTATCGCTAATTCAGCATGCTTATTGCATTCCATGGCGTTCTCACCAGTAGTGACCAATGCTGTGTCATCTGCGTATTGTAATACCTCTACGTTTTTGATGCAAGGTAAATCATTTACATAAAGGACGAAAAGGAGAGGGCCTAAAATCGAACCCTGCGGAACTCCACTTGCTATATTCATTGTCATGGATTTATGGCCATTAACGTCAACAATCTGACACCTACCAGTAAGATAAGATTTGAAAAATTGCAACGCAACTCCCTCGTATGCCATATACTGATAATTTAGCAATCAGCAAGTCATGAGAGATAGTGTCAAACGCCTTTGAAAAATCAAGAAACTTGGCAATAACACTCCGTTTATATTCAAATGCCGGGGAAACATGCTTTGAGAGTAATTCAAGAATGCAATCTATAGTAGAGGTGCCTTTCCTAAAGCCAAATTGCTTATTGTTTATTAAATTATATTTATGCAAGTAACTTCTTAATGTTTTTTCAACTAATTTTTGAATTATTTTTGCAAAAATTGGAATGATAGAAATTGGTCTATAATTTGAACAATCCTTTTTGTTACCGTTTTTTTTATAAACAGGAATTACTCTATTCAGTTTTAGCTTTTCTGGGAACAGTAGCGTTATGCTTTCCTCCAAATAATATGTGATTTTTTTTTACCATTTCACATATCTTTTATTCAAAGCTTATAGAATGCCAATTTTGAAGTAAATTTGTTGCCCGAAAGTGCGATTTTACAGAATAGGTATTTTGAGTTTTTCTTTGAAACTTGGAATACTTGTTGGATGAATAGAAACGTATCACTTTTATTTGTAACATTTTTCAGAAATAAAAAAAATGGTTTTAGTAGGTTTGAGACTCTAACTGGGTCTTCCAGTTAGGTTTAAATTTAAACTGCAAAGCTTTATTGGTCTTGACAGAGTGCGCTCCACACAAGTCCAATTGTAAAAGTAAACTCCTGACAACCTTTTTTTATGGCCAGCCCAACTGAACATTGTAAACGTAACAATTTTATAGAAGATTTGTTAATTAAATTGTATTTATTAAAGTATGAGGAAGGCATGTGAGTGTTGCACAATTTTTAACTTCTTTTTTTTTTTATAATAGAAACTAAAAAAAAATCATTCTTATAAAATGGGGTGTAAAATAGTTGAGAAAGGATTATTATCTGAATATTCATTGCACTAATAGATAGGAATGTATAAGAAATATGTACAAGGCTGGTCATAGGGTCACACACTTTCACCGGTATATAGTATATTTCATAAACAAGAGGTGGCACTACCTCCGCTGACGTATACCACCTCTATTATTAGATCTACTCACTGTATATATAT